>CM038227.1:98965653-99078195 GCA_021442155.1 Cymbidium sinense
TTCATTCAATATACACACATTTATTGAATGGAGGTTTCATTTTAATCAAAATCAAAAATAAATTCTGAAAAAGCACATATACTACCTCTCCATTCAATATACACACATTTATTGAATGGAGGTTTCATTTTCATTCAAAATCAAAAATAAATTTTCAGAAAGCACATAAAATCTCTCCATTTAATATACCCACATCTATTGAATGGAGTTTTCATTTCCAATCAAAATCAACAATAAACTTTCAAAAAGCACATATGAACATCTCCATTCAATATACCCAAAATTATTGAATGAAGATTTCATTTCCAAATAAAATGACATTATTCTGAAACACCATTTAACATATTCCATATATGATTAGGTTGAAATTTTCTCTTTCAAAAAAAAAAGTAATAACCACACACGAAAATACATCTTTGAAAAATGAAACATAATTGATTTCCATCTTACATACCCAAATTTTTTAAATGGAAATCTCTCTTTTTAAAATCAACAAAAATAAAAAGTTCTCAATACACATTTGGAACTTCATTCTAGAATACCACATTTGCTAAAGTGAAGTCTCACTTTTCAAAACATAAAAATTTGAAACACATTTTTGAAATTTTATTTAGCATACTCAAATTTGCTAAGTGAAATATCCATTCCACAAAATTTCAAAACACATTGGAACTTCATTTTGGCATACCACATTTGCTAAAGTGAAGTCTCCATTTTTCAAAACAAAAATTTGAAACATGCTTTTGGAACTTCATTTTAGCATACCACATTTGCTAAAGTAAAGTCTCCAAGTTAAAAAAAAATCCAAACAAAAGAAACACTTTTGGAACTTCATTTTAGCATACCATATTTAAAGTGAAGTCTCCATTTTAAAATAAAATAAAAAACAAAAAAACACATTAAGATTTTTAGCATACCCAAATTTGTTAAATAAGGATCTTATTTCAAAATAAAAAATCTTTAAAAATAAAAGAAATACATTAAGATTTCTTAGCATACCCAAATTTGTAAGTCATATTTTCAAAAAAACAAAATCAATTGATTCTTCATTTAGCATACCCAAATTTGCTAAATGAGAATTCAAAATCAAAGTGATCCTCAAAAAAAAAATAAAAAAGAAGAAATTGTTTTCAAATATCTCAACATACCCAAATTTGTTAAAAATCCCAAAAAAATCAAAATCAAAACAAAAAAATCTTATTTTTACTTTAACATACTCAAATTTGTTAAATAAATTCAAAAAAATTCAAAAAAATAAAATAAAAAAAAATTTCAAAATATTTGACCACTTCAAATTTGATTAAAAAATGGATTCAAATTCAAAATGTATTCACTTTTCTTTTGATTATGCCCACACCATCCACTTTGGTAGAGGCTTCAGCCAGATTACATGTGAAACTCCCCACGACAGACGAAGTCGGTCATCCAGATTGGCATGCCATCTGACTCAAATATTCCCTCACTAAAGAGGAAGGCATTGGTAGTTCCATTGTAGCAAGGCTGCTGTTAGTACACCATTGTTCCCGGTGCCACCCCAAGCTAGGGCTAGCTAGCACCTCCAAAGTGATGGATCGCTTAATTCCAGGAATTGTCTCCCCTACTTTTAAGGTTGGGTCTAGCTCCACTCTACTTGCCCTACCATGACCCAAAGAAGAAACAAGAACCACATGGTTAAGCGGTATCACACTCGCATCACGAGAGAGTTGGAGGCAACTGCTCAGTCTGTCATGGAGGAGTCACCTAGGGTCTCTCATTATGGAGAACAAGTTTCACCCTCTTTCTGGTTCTGACAGAGTGGATTTAAGGAGGATTTGTTCTTTGCCTCCACCAGCAATGCATTTCCAGGCTCCTATTATTAAGAGGAGGTTGTATGCGAGCCTGAGGACAGTTCTTCACTAGATTGGTAGAGCCTATGGATGATCAGAGTCAAAAGCTCAGTTTAATTTTAGATCCGTTATCCCCCATAGTGTAGGGAAGCATACTAAACAGAAGAGGGCTAGGGAGGCCTATACTTCAGTTCACATTACCAGCCAGGAGAGGCGGAGGTTCAGCTGGAAGTCAGTGGCCTCTACACTTATTAATTTTCTTGATCAGGGTGCTACCCGCGTCGTTCATACCGACAGTATTCTGCTCATAGGGACTACCCATCATAGGAGAGAGTCGGTGTCTCCACCACATCGCTCTACCCCCATCCACCATCTCTATCGATGTTCCAAAGATTCCACTCCACCAAAGGCCATAAAGGTAGACTGGGGAAAAGAGGACCCCACTGGTGATCTGGCTAAGGCCAAAGGATCCTGTTCCATCTACACCACCTACTGTGGTGAGGCCGAGCTCTCCTGTTTGACCTTTCACCCTAGTCATGGTGAGGAAGGAATGGAGACCTCGAAGTATCATAGTTATCCCATCACCACCGCCACCATAGCATACGATGGTGATAGTAGTTGTTGAGGGAGAAAGTGATAGGTCTGTTGCACCTATGATGATAGATCATCTTAGGAGTGTCTCCCCATACATATTTAGTGATAATCGTATTTCTTTTCACAGTATAGCCTCATGGGTTAACTCTCCGCCAGTAGGGAGGTTCAAGGCCTCACAAGACATGATAGTGATCCCACCACCATCAACCAAATTCATTTGTGCCAGTTCAAACAGATCATTCTCTTGATGATATAGTAGCCCATTATCTCATGGAGAAGAAAGAGATCCTAGGATATGACAAGTCTTATGAGGAGAAGATCAGCTTTGATCCCAATGAAGATGATTTATTGGGAGATTCAACAAGAGTTTACATGGTAGACACCAGGGGATCCCTCCTTAGAGAGCAGCAGACTATGGAAGGTGTTGAAGCCAAGCAGGAAGACACATTCTACTAGACCCAACACCTTCTTCAGTAGAAGGATGAAAAAATAGATAGGATGAAGAAGAGCCTCGAAGATCTGCTAGCAGCTATCATAACACTTCAAAACCAAGCCCCGATAGTTCATCCTATTATAGCTGAGACTAGTCAGCCAGAGTTGGTGCATGTCTTGGATCTAGCTAAGACTTTACCTCTAGTAGAGAAAGGTAGCACCAGCATGTATAGAGAGGTAGTGGATAGTACCTCTATATAGGAAAAAGATATCAAGAGCATGGTTGAGTAGCAGGTGAGAGAAGCATTGGCTCAAGCCCGAGTAGGATCATCAGTTCCAAAGGCAGACCCTACCTAGAGAAATTTGATGTAATCCAATATCCTAAGGGTTTCGTGTCACCTTCTTTCAAGAGCTTCGATGGTAGTGGGAACCCGAGGCAACACATTACGCATTTTAGGGCCAGTAGTTGCAACACTGGTGGCAATGATACTTTACTTTTCCATATCTTCATCAATAGCTTAGCAGGAATAGCTTTTGATTGGTACGCTGAACTTCCCAACAATTCAGTGAAGACTTTTACTACATTGGGGCAACTCTTTATCAAGAGGTTTGCTGGAGCTCAGCAAAGAGTAACTATAGGTGATTTTGTCATGGCTCAACAAAACCCCGGTGAGTCCCTCATTGATTACATTCTTAGATGACATAATCTGAGTATGAAATGCAAACCTCAGTTGTCTAAATAGAATGCCATTGAGATTCTGCTTAAGAATATCCATGGCCCGATCGCCTTTATGCTCAAATTCACCATCAAAACTTTTGAGAAATTAATCAACAAGGTGGCTAGATTGCAAGGAGAAGCCAAACAGTTAACTTCTCTAGACCTACTAGAAAGGTCAAAGTCATAGAAGGTTTATGAGAAGAAGCTTGAGGCAATGATAGCATTAGATGAGGGGAAACAACCATACATAGTGCAGTTTGAGAGACCTCGTGCTCCACAGCCATCACTTTCACCTCCTCTACCACCACCGAGGAAGCCCTACCAGCCGCCACAGCAGCCTCCATGGCCTACACCGCCTCCCCCTCAGCCACATCATCATCAACAATGGTATACATACCCGCCACCACGTAGCTATGTTCCACCTACTCTTTTGGATAAACTTACTAAGCCTTATTCATTTAAGAGAGAGGTAATCAGAAAAATCTTTAAGAATCTCTTAAAGAAGCTTGATTTTCAGCTACCCGAACCTAGAAGACTAGAGAAAGAGGGAAAAAGAAATGATCCTAACTTTTGCCCCTGCCACTGAATGCTAGGTTATGATTTGGAAGATTGCTTCACGTTTAAGGACTGACTTGAACATAGCTTCAAGATCAGTGCTATAGTCATCCTGAAGGAATGCCTTATGGAATAATCATTCAGTTCCATTTAGATAATCCTTAGGGATACTTGCAATCCTTCTAAAACCAAAGAAGGTTAGGATATCTCCTTATCCAAAATCTCTAAGAAAATTATCTCAAAAATCAAGAAACTTTTTTTGTAGGTGCCTGAGATAGCTCAAACCTCCAACATCAGGGAAGCTTTGCAAGTTGCTAGAGCCAACTCAGGGAAAGGGGAGCTCAGAATAATAGCTCTTAACTGGGATATCCTAGTAGTGCAATCACCGACCGAGTCAAGCCTCAAGTACACCGTTGCAGCTACTACATCAACGACTACCTCTACTTCAATTAGCTCAACTTCTTCTAGTAAACATCTTCTATCGGTGGATGAGGGCACCAAATCCCTCACTCCTCTTACTTTACTTGATTTCTACTATGTACCTCCTATCAAATCCAAGAAATTAAAAAAATAAAGCTAGCTTGAATTATATCTGTGTCACTTTTAATGGGTTTTCTAAATCTATTTCTAAAGATAACTCTTCAAGTCTAAACAACAACTATAACAATTCTGATCTTCCTCTTTTTGATTCAGAGTTGGATTTTCCAACTCTGAATATTATAGGTTCACCTCTTGAGATAGACTTGGAATCATCCGATTCTGAGGGTCCCATAGGAGAAGTTGTATGTGAGCCTGACGTGCGGTTAGAATCTTTCGTTACCTTGCCACAAGAGATCATCGAACTTAACCTCCGTAGTGGCAAGGTTCTACCTCCTATACAAGCACCTCAAGATAGAGGGAAATAAGTCATTGGTTTAGAGGATCGAGAAGCCCCTCTACAGAATGCTCCACCCTTGGATATGCTTATGGAGGATCAGCCCAAGGTGGACTATAATGTCCTCTCCCACCTAAGAAAGTTGCCATCTAAGCTAAGCATATATGATGCCCTTGTCTTCTCTAAAGAGCTGAGAGAATCACTAATCAAGGCTCTCCTTGATCTTGAGATATGCTTAGCTAAGCTGCCGCTATTGGAGAGGAGGCATATTATTTTAGAGAAGCTTGGGGGGTCACCTTCATAGATGAAAACCTTTTTCTCTGGGACATGGAGCACAACCGTCCCCTCTACATTATAGTGGACATGGGCAGATTCAGACTTGCCAGAGTTCTCATCGATCCAGGTGCATTAGTGAACATTATGAGTCTAAAGACCCTTGCCTATTTGAGGATCGACATCTCCACACTCTGAGGAGATCAGATGATGTTGAGAGGATTCAATGAATAAGGCGAGAGTTTTGTTGAATGCTTCTACTAAGCCATTGGCTCTGGGGTAGTAGATGATGGAGTATCTCCAGTCTATACCGTGTCTTCTGGCAAAGCTGTTGATCTTTGTGCTTTTGAATGCAATACCATTATCAGATATAACTCATCGAGGGACCCCAATCGTATATATGATATGTTTCCTAAAAAACTAAAGCACATGCTAAACCGTGACATCTCTGAGTGGGATTTTCTCCACCCACTTGGAAAAGTAGTCAGTGACAGATAAGATGAATCGATGACCCTTCAAGAAGAGATCGATCGTAACACAATTGATACCCAAACACTCATAGCCATGAGTCCAATGTAGGGTGTAGAATGTTGGGTGGTTAATGTAGGACCACATTGTGTACCTAGCACTGATGGCATCTCCTAGTTACATTCATGCAGTCTGTAATCATCTAAGGCCAATAGTATCCTAATCTTATGATCTTCATCTTCATCTTCAGGCCAGATTGATGTGCTCCCCATAGACCTGAATGTACCTCAATTACAATGCCATAGGCTTTGTGTTTATCTAAATAGCATAACCACATTTGATCAAAGGACCATCGGTTTAGGATGCCATCAATGAGAGCATAGAGAGAGCTCTTATTTCTTTGATGGGCTTGTGACTTTTCTTGAGGTAGTTTGCGGAGTTCAAATAGTCTATGAATGGTTGCCTCTCCAATCGACTCCTTATTTCTTTTGGCAATGATAACCTTCCCTTCAAGAAAGTCTCGATGAGTTCAACATTAATAAGGGATATGACTTGTCTATTTTGGACCCTTATTGGAATGGACTCATCTTTTGGACATGTCAATTCTTTGGCAAGTTTGGCCAAAGTATCTGCTACTATGTTCTCTACTCGGGGAACCTTGTAGATGGTGACTTCAAGGATTTGGGCCAACAGCTTCATGGTATATTCGTAGTAATGATGAAGCTTAGGTTTGAGATCCTTGTAGGACCCGACAATCTGAGTGATAACTAATTAAGAATCCCCAAAGATGTTGATGCTCTTGACACGCACTATGATAGCTAACTCCATATTGACAATCAAAGCCTCATACTCGACTTCATTGTTGGTGTATGGATTGGAAAGATAGTATGAGAATCTCATCACATTGCGGTCTGGAGTTAAGAGAACTATTTCAACCCTTACCTTTCATGGAAGAGTAGATCGTGGTGCTTCCCCTTTATGAAAAGAAGCTGCACCTTCAAAATACATCTCCCATCAACTGTTGTCAACCTCCCATAATTTCATGATTTGTTCATCGGGATATCATCTAGAAGAATCAGGAAGTGGGTGTCTTTTAAGAAATCACTAGTGCTTGTCCTTTTTACGGAGAGTGCGAATGTGATATCAAACTATGATGAAAAATCATGGACCAGTGTGCCAAATGTCTGGATAACATTGGCTATGTCATGAGATACTTTAGTGGATTGGTTCTGGAAATCAAGTTCACCTTATGAGAAAGCATATAGTGTGGTAGCTTTTGGGAAGCAAAGATCAAAGCTAGGTAATGTTTCTCAATGGTTGGATAGTTTGCTTTAGCAGGAATCAAATGACGATTGAGGTAGTAGAGAGCACTCTCCTTCCCTTCATCATGGCTTGGGCCAACAGAGCACTGAGAGAGTCATCCAATGCAGCAGTGTAGAGGATGGCGCCGGATGCTAGAATTGGCAGCTTCACCAAATACTGTTTGATATCTTCAAAGGCATACTGACACTTGTCATCCCACTTGAACTTGGCATCCTTTTTGATAAATACTGAGAATGGCTTGCATCTCTCCGATAGGTTGGAAATAAAGCATCTTAGATACGTCAACCGTCCTTGGAAAGATCTGAGTTGAGTTAAACTTTTAGGAGGTGTCATTTCTAAGATAGCTTTGATCTTTTCTAGATCTATTTCTATTCGGTGTAACAAACTTAAAGAATTTCTCTGAAGCTACTCAAATGCACACTTTGGGATTCATTTTAAGGTTATATTGCCTTCAAAAACTACTCTCAAGTCAAAGAGATGGTCTTCCTTTTCTCTGCTCTTGACTACTAGATCATCAACATAGCACTCAACGATGATGGATGAGTTCATTGAAGATCTAAGTCATGGGTTGGTATGTAGCATCGGCATTTTAAGGCCAAAGGCATGACACTATAATAATAGATTTTGGGGTTCAAAAGCGGTGTTTCTTTCATCCTCGGGTCCATCTTGATTTGGTTGTAGCGGATGATCCATCTAGGAAAAAAAGCATGAGATGAGATGTCATTCATTCTTGTATAGGAAAAATAAACTCATCCTTAAGACACCTTTGTTTAAATCCCAAAATCGATGCATATGTGAATTTTACCATTCTTCTTCTTAACTAGGACAATGACTAACTAAGTAGGTATTTTTCTTCCTGATGAAACTAGCATCGATCAATTTCTTGACTTGAAATGACCTATTGTTAATTTCTAATCATGCATCTAGAATTGCTTGATAGGTTTGTGTTAGGATCTATTACTAGTTTATGCTTCATGAGATAATCCAGATCTCTTTTAAACTCCATACAAAGTGGTCCTTAAACTCTCAATAGCTAACTAAGTCATTGGTTTCTTCTTCATTGAGCAACGATGTATGTGGTGGATTTTCTTCTCTCAAGGTTGATTTCTTTAAGCTGTGTTGAATGGATCTCCTTCTTCAAATTTTGGTGGTACATCTTTGATTTGGAGATCATCTTGATCATCTAAAGTTTCTAAACACACATCCTCATAAGAGTTGGTTGGTGTGAAAAGAACTTATTGAACTCAGATGGTTGGTGACAACTAAGCATTAATTCATCATCATTGATTAGACCCATGCAGAATCTAGTCATGATCTTGATTGTGCATCCCACACTGTGTTGTTCCATAGCTTTTCAAGTACTCGACACGTGCTTAGACCATGAATAAGGAATCAAAGCCTTTTTTACAAGATTAATGAACAAAATCAAAAGATAATTCTATTAATTATTTGTATGAATTCTCCTCAAGTTCTACATCAACTTGGGACTTGAGGGATGGATCTCTTGAATCTCTTGGCTTATATTAAGACTTAGGGCTTAATACTTCAACTTTCCAAGATGAAAGTGAGGTTAGAGCTAAGGTCTAACTCGATAGTTTTTACATTTGATTCAAATACTTTGCTTTTTGGAGGTGGTCTTCTTCTTTGTCATCAGTGTCACTTCCAATGAAACCGTGAGGGGTTGGTGTATACTAATCACATTAGACTCATCCTCCAGCTAGATTCCAAGTCTATGTGAATAGTATGGGTACTCCTATGAACTGGAACATAACCCCTATTGACTGATGGCCAACCAGGGGGTCTTCCACCTCTAGAACTGCCTCTGTTTTTGCCTCTACCTCTGCCTGGTGGGGGTCAAGTCATCCAACCCACATGTCCATATGATGGAATGAACTTGGGTGGAATGTGATATGCGACTCTATTTCTTTTTCAATTTCCCTTTCTTGTTCACTTGTATTTTTATTTTTCTTTTCTTTTCTTTTTTTTCTTTTCTTCATTTTCTTTTCTTTTGAATTTGAATTTTATCCAAGTTCATGAAAGAGTGTTTTGAGGAAGATAGTAGGTCGCATCCTCATATATCTCAACCTCTCTCCAAAAATAGTTTTCATCTCCTTTGACAAAACTCAATCCATCCTTCACGAACTTGATGCGATGGAGGGAGGATGGAATCATCTTATTCAGTTTGTCCAAGGCCTACCAGAAAGCAATGAACAAAGTATTGAATCAATTATATAAAACTTGGCAGTCTTCCAGTCACTTATCTCAAAGGTAACACTATGGAACCTAAAGCCCACTGCTTGTTTATTGAATCCTCTCAACATCCATCTCTGAGTGTGGAGATGTCGATCCTCAAATAAAAGGGTATTTAGACTCATAATGTTCACCGATGCACCTGGATCGATGAGAACTCTGTCAAGTCTAAATTTGCCCATGTCAATTATAATGTAGAGGGGACGGTTGTTCTCCATGTCCCTTAGAAGAAGGTCTTCATCTATGAAGGTGACCCCCTGAGCTTCTCTAGAATAATGTGCTTCCTCCAATAGTGGGTTGAGCTAAGCATATCTTAGGATCAATGAGAGCCTTGATTAGTGATTCTCTTATCTCTTTGGATAAGATAAGGGCATCATATATGCTTAGCTTAGATGGTAACTTTCTTAGGTGAGTTGACAGTAGTCCACCTTGGTTGATCCTGAGCATATCCAAGGTGGAGCATGTTGTGAGGAGCTTCTCAATCCTCAAACCAATGACTTTTTTTCCCTCTATCTTGAGGTGTCGCCTGGAGGTAGAACCTTAGGAGGTTGACTTGGTGATCTTGGCGGTAATGGAAGATTCTACCATCATGTTAGGCTCACCTAGCTTCTCCTATGGGACTCTCATCGGTTGATTCCAAGTATATCTCAAGAGGCAAACTCATAGTATTCATAGTAATTACAACTGAATTAGAAAGTGGAAGATCATAGTTGTTGTTTAGACTTGAAGAGTTATCATTAGGAATAGATTTAGATAACCCATCAGAAGTGAGACAGATATAATTCAAACTAGCTTTATTTTTTAATTTCATGGATTTGATAGGAGGTTCATAGTAGAAATCAAGTAAGAGGGGTGAGAGATTTGATGTCCTCATTCAATGATACAAGTTGACTACTAGAAGAAGAGCTAGCTGAAGTAGAGGTAGTCGCTAATGTAGTAGCTGCAATGGTGGACCAGAGGCTGGACTCGTGGCTACTGCTTGAGCTCCCCTTTCCCGTTGGCTAGCTAACCTTCCTTCATGTTGAAGGTTTGATCAAGCACCGCAAGAAAAGTTTCTTGATCTAGATAATTTTCTTAGAGGTTTTGGATAAGGTGATATCTCAACATTCTTTGGTTTTGGAAGGATCAAGTATCCCAAGGATTACCTAATGGAACGGATGGTTGTTCCACAAGGTATTCCTTGGGATGACTATAGAACCTCTTGAAGCTATGTTCAAGCCGGTCCTTAAATGTGAAGCAATCTTCTAAAACATGATCTAAGCATGTAGGGGCAAAAGTTAGATCATTGCTTTTGCCCACTCTCCTCTCCCAGGTTTAGGCGAAAATCAGGCTTCTTTAAGAGGTTTTTAAAGATCTTCATAATTACCTCCCTATTAAATTAATAAAGTTTATTAAGTTTATCCAAAAGAGTAGGTGGACCATAGCTACCTGGCGGCGGGAATGTGTACCGCTACTGTTGATGATGTGGCTGAGGAAGAGGCATAGGCATAGGAGACTCTGTGGCAGGTAGGCTTCCTCGGTGGTGGTAGAGAGGAGGGAAGTAAGTGGAGCATGAGGTCTCTCAACTATTCTCCTATATTTCCCCATCCACTTCTGTCACTTCCCGCTTCTTCTCATATACCTTCGTGACATTGGCTTTTGTTGGTAGATTTGGAGAAGATATGGCTTCTCCTTGCAAGCTAATATTGATTAATTTCTCAAAAGTTTTAATGTTGAAACCTTTTGAAGAATGCTATTAGGGTGTGTTTACATTTTATACTCAAATTATGCCATCTATCATGTACTATGAGGCACCAGACCTCCCCTACTGTTGGAGAGTTAATCCCATGAGGGCTATACTTGTTGGAAGAAATACACTCCTAACTATCACTGAATCTATATGGGGTGACACTCCTAGGAGGATCTATCATCATATGTACGACTGAACTATCACCCTATCCTTTGGCAATTGCTGCAACCATCTCTATGTCCTAATGCGGTGGTGGTGGTGAAGGGATGACTGCTATGCTTTGAGGTCGCCACTCCTTCTTCACCACTCTAGGGAAGAAGGTCAGAGAGAGCTTCTTGCCCACAGAAAGCAGATGGGATGAGATCTGGCCATAGCCAGATCACCAGGTCCTCTTCTCCCGATGTGGCCTTCATGGCCTTTGGTGGAATTGGAGATGTTGGAACATGGATCGAAGATTGTGGATGGGGATTGAGCGGTATGGTGGAGACACCATCGACTCTCTTTGGACAGGAGCTCTCCTCATGTGATGAGTAGTCCCAAGAATGTTGTCGATATGATCGGCCGGGTAGGCATCGATCAAGAAAATCAACATGCGGTGACTTTCGGTTAAACCTCTCTGCTAGTAATGTGAACTAAGTCTGGCCTCCTAGCCCTTTCCTGTGTAATATGTGTCCCCACACTGCGGTAGAAAATGGGTCTCAAATCAACTAAGCCGACTCGGATGTCAGGTGGGCTCACACTTCTAGCGTGAACTATCCTCGGTGGTGTGTGACCTCCTCCTCTCAATGTAAAGCCTAGAAATACACTGCTAGTGGAGGTGAAGCAGAAATCCTCCTGACATCCTCTTTGTCAAACCCAGAGAGAGGATGGAACTGGTTTGCTGTAACTAGTAGGGAAACCAAAGAGGGAAACTCCTATAATAGATTGTGTGTTTGCCTCCATCTCCCTAGCAATACGAGTGTGGTACTGCTTTATCATGCAGTTCTTGCTCCTTCTTTGGGTCCTGGTTGGTGAGGAGAGTAAGAGCCATACCCAACCTCAAAAATAGGGGAGATAATCCCTAGGATCAGGGGAGCCTTCCCCTTTGAGGGTGCCAGTGAGTGGGTGCTAGCCCTAACTTGGGTAGCACAGGAACCACGGGCCTGAGTGTACAGCGACCATCGAAACCTCCATAGACTTCCTCTTCATCGAGGGAAGCTCAGCATGTCGAATGGCCGGCTCACCATTGTGCTCCTACAAACAGTCATGAGGGAGGTCCCCTCACAGGTTATCCGGGCCCCCTCAAAATGTCCTCCAAAGTGAATGAGGTGGGCATAATCAGAGCGAGAAAGATTGGCCTGATCCAAGGCCAGATCCACCCATGGGGAAAAGTGAACACATACTTGGGTGCTGCCCTTGAATCAAGATGTTTTGAACTGAGATTGAAAAAAAATTGACTGAAGCTGACTATAACTACAATGTCGAAAGAAAACTTGAATTAGGTTTTCTTACTTTATTGATTTTGAATTTGAATTTAGAATTTGAACCCATACTCAACATCTTGAAAGTGTTAAGTCGAGCTCAAATTTATTTAGAAGTGATTTTAAGATTTGGTTGGGAAGAGAAAATTTTGAATTTAGAATCCGTTTTAAACAAATTTGGGTAAGTTAAAAATGGGTTCGAATATTTTCATAGGTTCATATTTAAATTTTGATTTTGATTTGAGGTTTATTTAACAACTTTGGGTATGTTAAAGTAAAGGGTCAATTGATTTTGTTTTGGATTTATGATTTTTGGAATCTACTCTCTTAGCAAATTTAAGTATGTTAGGTGAGGTGTTTGAAAACAATTTCTTATTTATCCTTGTTTGCTTTGTTTTGTGGATCATTTATTATTTTAAAAAATGGAATCTTCATTTAGAAAATTTGAGTGTGCTAAAATAGGGAATCTAAGTGTATTTTCTTTTGAAAAATTTTGAAAATAGGACTCTTAGCAAATTTAGGTATGCTAAGAAAGATTGTGTTTTTTTTTTTTTTTTTGGAGATTTTGTTTTGAAATTGAAGACCTCACTTTAGCAAATATGGTATGCTAGAATGAAGTTCCAATGATTTTGAAATTTGTAAAATGGAGATTTCACTTAGCAAATTTGAGTATATTAAATAAAATTCCAAAAATATGTTTCAAATTTTCATGTTTTGAATTTGTTTTGAAAATGGAGATTTCACTTTAGCAAATGTGGTATGCTAGAATGAAGTTCCAATGTGTTTTGAAATTTGGTGAAATGGAGATTTCACTTAGCAAATTTGAGTATGCTAAATGAAAAAAAATGTGTTTCAAATTTTCTTGGGATTATTTTAAAATTGAGACTTCACTTAGCAAATGTGGTATGCTAGAATGAAGTTCCTATGTGTTTTGAATTTTTTGTGAAATGGAAATTTCACTTACCAAATTTGAGTATGCTAAATGAAATTGCAAAAAGATGTTTCAAATTTTGTGTTTTGGGTTTTGTTTGAAAATGGAGACTTCACTTTAGCAAATGTGGTATGCTAGAATGAAGTTCCAACGAGTTTTGAAGTTTTGTGAAATGTAGATTTCACTTAGCAAATTTGAGTATGCTAAATGAAATTCCAAAATGTGTTAGAAATTTTGTTTTGAAGAAAGGGAGACTTCACTTTAGCAAATGGGGTATGCTAGAGTGAAGTTCCAAATGTATTTTGAAAAATTTTGTTTTTTGTTGATTTTGAAAAGAGAGATTTCCACTTAACAAATTTGGGTATGTAAGATGGAAATCACTTATGTCTCATTTTCAAAGATGTATTTTCGTGTGTGATTATTGCTTTTTGAAAGAGGAAATCCCAACTTAATCATATGTGGAACATGTTAGTGGCATTTCAAAATAATGTTATTTTATTTGGAAATGAAATCTTCATTCAATAAATTTGGGTATATTGAATGGATATGTTCACATGAGCTTTTGAAAGTTTATTTTTTGATGGAAAACCCATTCAATAGATGTGGGTATATTGAATGGAGAGATTTCATATGTGCTTTTGAAAGGGTGAAAATTCCAACATAACACATGTGGAATGTGTTGAGTGAATTTCAAAGTTGTGACTTTACTTGAAGATGTAACATCCATCTAACACATTTGGATGTATTGGATGGAAAGACCCATCTTTGAATTTTGTTCTTTTTGAAAGTTTAGGGTTATTGGAATTTTATTTTTGAAAATAAAGTCTTCACCAAAATGAATTGAGTGAAGAAGAAGTTCATTTGTGCTTTTGAAAATTATGGTTGTTGGTTTTATTTTTAAAATGTTTCTACATGTAATAATTATAAAAAATTGTTAGATGTAGTGCAAATATTTTATTAGGTGCATTTTAAAAAGGTGCTTTTGAAAAGCAAGACTTTTATGAAGGATTTATTTTTCTTTATTTTTAAAATTAACCTTTCTTTACCATAAAAATGGTAACGAGGCAGTCTTTAATCATTTTATTTTTCTTAAATTTTTTTTTGCACCCAATGGGGGTTTAAGACCAACACAGGGTGAGGTCCTAAAACCTAAAAATGTTGGATAACTTAACTTAAGGATGAAATAAGCTAAGTACCGATGAAAAGAATGATAGTTTTGGATTCATACAAAAGCACAAATCCACTATCAATACTTGGAGACAATGATCATTTATTAATGATGGAGAGAGGAACCTTCCCCAACGGAGTTGCCAGAAAATCTGTGGTGAAAAATATTCTCATCTTCATTTATCCTTTTTGAAAAGGGATTAAATGAAAAAAAATATACCCCTTGTTGGATGCCATGCAGATCCCCAGATGTTCTTATTTAGGTGATCAGGTATGACATTGAGGAGGGTGCACTATCTCGAAAGAATGAGCTCTCAACACCCCAATCTTAGACATATGACTTCTCTTAGACTTTAAGAGTTCCTTAGTCTTAAAGAAACATTTAGTGATTAAGTGGACACTCTCACCTAGCCCTAGAAGACTTAAAAGAGTTAGTCGTAGGAGTAGGTCATGCCTTAGGGGTGTTAGGAAAATCTCCTACCCTTAGTATAAACCATTCCTCACTTTCCCTCTTTCAAGTCAAACTCCAAATCAATCCTATTTGATTTTATCCAAACTCAAATCAATTCCATGATTCAATTCCATGATTGAAATCCATGATTGAAACCCATGACCAAAATCCATCAAATTCCTAAGTCCAAATTTTGTCTAAGTCCTTAAGCTTCTCTTAAGGACTTAGCCAAAATCATGATCAAAACCTATTCAAATCTTTGAGATTTTCTCATGAGCCATTTATATTCTCATTTATATTCCCATATATAAATGAAATATAAATTCAAACCCATCAAATCAAAGTCGAAATTCCAAATCAATTCATGAAAATTTTCTTAAGTCCCTTTAATTTTCCATTAAAGGACTTAGCCAAAATCAACCCCAAACCTTAATAAAACCTCTTCAAATTCATGGGACTTTCTCAAAACTTATTTATATCTTCATTTATATTCTCATATATGAATGAAATATAAATATAACTCAATCAAATCAAACCCTCAAATTAAATTTCAAAATTAAAATGCTTGAAATTCCCTTAAATCCCTTAATTTTCCATTAATGGATTTAACCTAAACTTTGATCGAACCATTTCAAACTCATGGGATTTTCTCAAAACTTTTTTGTATTCTCATTTATGTGCTCATATACAAATGAAATATTAATATAAATCAATCAAATCAAATTCCAAATTTAATTTCAAATTAAAAATCCTCTTAAATCCTTTAAATTCCATTTAATGAATCTCTAAATCATGATTAAACTCTTTCAAATTCTTGAAATTTATATTCTTTATATTCTCATATATATGAAATAAATATCAAAAAATTCCAAAATCAAACTCAAATCAACTCAAAATCCAATCAGCCACAAGTCAAAATCTTGAACTTAGCCAAATCACTTTGAAATCAAATCCTTGATTTTCTCTCATGGTTCAATCAATCCTACAATCATGAGCTATATGTAAAATGAACCCTAATCCTTCAATCAAAACCCAAATCAAAAATCAAACCTAAAACCCCTTCATATTCTTCGTTTGAATATGAAATTTTCAAATGGATCAAAATTCATTTGACTTTAAACCTCTTGTAAATGGATTTATATTTCAATCATAAGTCCATATAAGATCAATCAACTTCAAATCAAGCTTTGAAGCCATTTGACCCCTTAGGCTCACTTGACCCAAAGTGACCTAAAGTACCATTATGAGCCTTTTGATCATAACCAAATTGGATTGAACCAAACTCATCTATCCCTTTCACTGTGATCAATAATCATGAAGGGATGATCAATCAATCAAATTAGATCAAGCCAAGTCAAACCTAAGGGTTGACCAAGTCAACACTTAGCCTAAAATGAAACCTAATATAGCCAAATTCCACCATTGTCAAAATTGATTGAAACCATTGATCTAAGTTCACTCATGACCTATGTTTGAACTTGACCAAGCCAACATTTTGAGCCTAACCTAGCCCAATTGGCCCACTTGACCCATTTTGACCTAAAGGGTCAAAATGTGTCAAAACTTGATATAAACCAAATCGATTGAAATCAATGGGTCAAGTCCATCCCAAATCACTTGTGAAACTTGACCAAAGCCTCAATTGGCCAAATAGACCCAACCTAGCCCAATTGACCTTAGACCCAAGATGACCTAAAGGGGTCATGTTGAGCCAAAATTGAACTTAACCCAAACTGATTGGAAAAAAAGATACCAATCCACTCCATATGACTAACCAAACCTAAACCTACCCTTGACTAATAGAATAAATGGGTCAAATGGGTCAACTTGACCCATTTGACCTAAATGAGTCATATGAGCTAAAACCAAATCTAATCTAAATTGAACCAAACCAAAGGCACTAAAATATTTCAAATGTTCATATAAACTTGATCCAACCCTTGGTTTGACCAATTTGACCAATTGGTCAACTTGATTGACCCATTTTGACCTAAATGGGTCAACATGAGCCAAACCCTATCAAATTGATTCCAAATCCAATGAAATTTGGCCAACCTATTTTTCAACATACCAAACATACCAAAATTGAAAAAAAATAGCAAAATGACCATTTTAGGCCATAGAATAAATTTGGCCAGCCATGGGTATTTTGGTCATACCCTCATCACAATCACTTGAGGCTTTCCTAAAAGCTGAAGGGGACTTAGTGATGAGTGGTGCACCCAACTTAATGTGTTTGGGTCAACCCATTTGGCCTTTGGACCAAACCTGACCCTTAGCCTTGAAATTCAATTTTCAAACTCCCCCTAGGCTCAATTCAAGCATATGGGGAGTTGACATTCCACTCACCTGGCCAAACCGACCATGTGCAATGATCAAACAACCTAAACAACCACTCCATAGGGTCAATTGGATCAAAATGGCAAGCTCATTGCTGGCCATCCGATTATTGTAGGGGGTGAAATCACACTTCACTCATACTCGATTGAGGCCTAGAAAGAGTTAGAAATCATTAGAGAGCTTTCTGAAGGTCCCTAGAGAGGTTTGAATCTTGCATTCTTCGATTTTGCACTATGCAAAATAGTGGAGCTCGATCCAATAGTGAATTTTCTCTACACTTAATCTCCATCCAATTCCTCTTGCACACTTGATCTAGGAGCTAAGTCGAATTGGCCCAAGCTTTCTCTAAAGTTTTAGAGGCAAGGGAGAGCCCAATTCAATCAAAATTAATGCATTGAAGAGGAGTTGGTCCACCCATTCATCCACTCAATCTCATTACCTAAGAACTTCAATAGGGCTTCATCTCCACCAGAGGAAGCTACCTCATCGATCTTGAGCATCGGTGATCACCTCGGGTGAGGTTAGTGATTTTTCAACCACTTAGATTAGGAGGTGTTGGTCCTTTGTGAAAGGAATTTTTATTGCATGCGCAATCTATCGTTGGATTGGCCACTCTATTCCTTTAGGTGGCGTGGGTTAATTCTTGAACGATTCTATGTTGCTCGGCTGGATCTCCCCTTGGATCATGGATGGTTCACATTGATCCTCGAGGAATAACTTGGCTCATCTCATCCATCCACATTTTAGATGGACGGTTGAGATTATTAATTTTAAATCCTTTATTTGATTTAAGCGCTAATCCTTAGCCGCGTCAGATCTTTGATCTGGTCGAGATATAAATTGCAACGCCAACTCGATTTGACATTTATGGGTGGCTCATGGCATGATGCATATAAAGTCGATGCTTCCATCCGTCGCCATGAGCTGTGCGAGGGATTAGTTAGGGATTTTAATTAATTCCTAATTAATTCAAATAATTTCAAAAATTCATTACTCTTTCAATAAAAATCAAAAAATAAAAGGAAAAATTTTATGGATTGATAATTTCATCTAGAATATTTTAAAAATATTTTTAATGAATTTTGAATTCCCCTTTTCTCTGAATTTTGTTTCTTTGAAAATTTATTTAGCTAATACTATTAATTAAGTCACCAATTGATCTCAAATTTCTAGGGTTCATTTTTGGGGATGACCTCTACCTCCCTAATTTTCTTGAGATTTATTGGAGTCTTAATTGAGAAATTACTAGCTCATTCCTAATTACCCCTTCATGTAATTAAAGGGTAATTAATGATTAGTGGATTTACCCTATGATTAAGTTTGATTAAGGTCGTGAATAGTTTTATGGAATAATTTTGGGCATTTCTCTAAGCTATTCCCTAAACCCCTTTTCTTTCTTTAATCCCCTCTTAGGGTTAATTCATTAATTATCCCTTTAAACAATTTTCAAAAATTCTAAAATTAGAACTTAATTAATCTACCTTGGATAGATGCTTGGGTGTTTAATAGCCTAAGTCTAATTAAAAAAACCCTTTCATAAGTTTGAAGGGGTGTTTTAAAAGTACTTAAAACCCTTAGCTTAATTAACTTTTAATTGTGAGCCAAATTGCATTAGACCTTTTCATTATCAGGTGCATTACAAATTTAAATACCTTGTGAGTTTTATGTGATCTCATTGGCTCATAATTACTTAGTTAATTTTTCTAAGGTGGTGTAGGTATGGGTTAATTAAGCCACTTAATTCATATTCTAACCTAATCAATGCTTAAAAATGATTTTAATTATCTAAAAATTAAATAAAAATACAAAACACATGTGGGAATGGGTTAGGAATAGCAAACTCATCTAACCTTTTCAAAATTAAATCAAACTTCAAACTAAATCAAAATTATTTTAAAATTCACTTTGATTTATTCTAAATTTTCTTATTCCTTAAGAATGCCTTCAGGATTTAAGTAAAGTGAGTTTGTTTACATGATTGCATTACTTTAGATCTTTTCCAACATATTAAGTTGTATGTCATGTGATTCATGCATTCATAAGTTCATGTTTCAAATTCTAAAGTGAAAATTATTTACTTTATGTCAAATGTGCATGTGTTGGCTAAAGTAAAATATGAGTAGTTATTATCACTATTAAACCCAAAGTAGTTTCAAAACCTATAAATGGAACATTAAATCTGAAAGTATGCTATTCATATATTAATTATTAGCTTGCATGTGTGATAGATTAGAAAGTAATGTTTGGTGTAGCCTTTCCTTCCTTTCTTATGTTAGTATAGTTTTGAATAGGGGTTAGTAAGATGTAGGGTTCATTTGAAAAGAACCCAACACTTACTTAATTCCAAACCCTATTCATCCATATGCTCTCACTTAAGAAGGATTGTCTATACTTTCATGAATAAATTGCATAAACAAAAATGAAACTATTAAACAAATTTGCATATTTCTTTTCCATTTCATTTTTTATATGCATGTTTGTACTTAAGGAAAGTGATATATTAGTCTGGACAACCCCGAGGTTGTGAGGCTTTAAGTAGCTCTAAGTAGGTCTTGTATCTTACACCTTTGGTTAACAATGACATTGTACTCACTTATGCTTTTCTTACTTTCATGCATGTATGTGAAATTTTGGATAAGGAAAATCTTTTCTACTTGAGAAAAATCATGCATCAATCAACTTCTAAATTTTCTTAAATGGATTACTTAGCATGCATCATAAAGTGTGTTAACTATTCTCATTTGCATGTATAGATATGCTTAGGGTCCATCCATATGCATGTTATATATGTTGGGAAAGAAATAAAGTAATGTGTGTTATGTGAATTTTGATTCATTTTATTTAATCTTAAAATATATTTTTCTAATAGGTTTGTTTAGGGTTTATCAAAACATTCACTAAAAGAAATTAAAATGTGAATTTACCTTAGAAATTACTTAAGGATTTGGGAAGGAAAGAGAAGTTCCCTTCTCTTTCCCTCTCTTTATAACAGTAAATTGTAGGTTTCTCAAACTAAAACATGAAATAAAAATAACCAAAAATACTTAAACAACTAAAATGAAACCCTCCTATAAGTTGAATATCTCCTTCACACTTAGAAAACTTGAACCTAAAGTCCTAAGCTAAGCATGCCACATAAACCTTCAAAGCATACACATTAGCCTAAGTCACCACTTCTTGCCTTAAGTTAGGTTGGTGCATGATTTGATGTTATATTTTATTTTATGATACATATTTTAGACTGGATGTTAGGGTGTATGCTCATTGAATGAATGGTAGGACATGCTTAGTCTAACTATTCTTTCATAGGGGATTGTGCTAAAGGGGAACTATCATAAATAAAAATTTAAATGCTTCTTGCTTGCAGGTGCTTATACCCCTTTGCATAATCCATAGGCCTGGGGACTTAGTCATCCATGTGTGGGGTGATGAGTCCAATATACATGCTTGGGATTTGTGTGGTGTGATTTGACTAACCTTTATTTTGTAGATGTTAGTTAGATTTATGCTTTTCCTTTTCATGTAAAAGTTTATATATTTAAGATTTTAGAATGATTTGTTATGGGATTAGGATGAGCATTGGTCATAAGATTCTATCTTATGAACCATGTGAAGCCTTAGAGCATCCACCTTCCAACCATCCAAAGAAGGAACCAAAGAAAAGAAGAAAAGAAAGAAGAAAAGAAGAAAGAAGAAGAAAGAAGAAGAAAAAGAAGAAGAATAAAGCTTGAAGACCCCTTAATGAATTCCTTTTCTTAAATTATAATTTAATTCATTTATAATCCGGGTTCCATATTTGATATTTTTGGATTTGTGTGGTGGTGCCCAACCATAAACGACCATTAATTCTTTTTGTGATGAGCTTTATAAATTATTTGATGATTTGTTTAGCTTTTGCATTAAGTAACATGATTTTTCTAGTTTCTTCCTTGCTTTATGTATGGCTTGGATGTGGATTAGGCTCTTTAGGGAAAAATAAAACTTACCCTACAATCAAATTAAAATTAAACAACTCATAACCTCACCTAAAACTTAGATTAAAATCAAGATAAAAGAATTAGCAACCCTTAGATGGATGAGCATTTCTTTATAATATCATGCACAAATGCATCTTATTTCACTCTTGATTGGAGGGCTTCCACCTTTGCTAAGCTTAACCTTTGAGGTTGGTGGAAACTCACCTCCTACCTTCTGATTTTAGCCAATAATCATTTCTCATGCATTAGTCATAAAATTCTATTAGCTGAGTCAAAATGATTGTCCAAAAATAAAAATAAAAAAATTTTAAATGCATTAGATTTAGGTCATTTGAAGCATGTCCCTTTTCATGATCTAGTCTCTTTTGGGGAGTGAGTTTAAGGACTTAGTCTCTTTCTAAATAAAAATAGCCTAGCTATCTTGCATAAGCGTAAAGACTTGACTACATGTATTTAAAATCATAGGAGGAGTTAGTTGGAGGCCACCCCAGGTTGTAAGTCAAGTCGCCGGGTGGTTATCCTCTCTTATGGAGACAAACCAGTTAGCCATTTTTCACCTTAGATTTAGGTTGTGCTTTTGGCCCTCGTCGAGGCTCCCTAGATTTAGGTTCTGAGGTTACTTTCCCCTTTGTGGGCCATAAGCATAATTTCTCACCTCTTAGGTATTTCCTTAATCTTGTGTTAAGAAATCTTAAGTCCTAAATTTCTAATGAAAAATATAACTCAAATAAACTAAATCAATTTCTAAAATGTAAAGCCCAATTTTAAGATCGTTTGAGATGCTGCTAGGTTTTCCTAGCATCATGAGCATCTTGTACTTATTCTCATTTTGGCTTTGATAATAATTCCCTCTTTTGATCAATCCCATTTGATCTTTAAACATAAACCAATCGATTGATAGTCTTTTCCTATTGAAATCTTCAGAGACAACGATCATTTACCTTAATTGAGAGTTTTTCTAAGGGATCCTATTCCTTAAGATGTAATTAACTATGGGGGCTTGCCCCTGTAGGATAATTAATGAACCCGGTTTAAAATAAATCCTGCTTTACTTTTCCATGTAAAGTAGGAAAAGAATCTCTAGTATATATGTAGACCCATCATCCTTAGGAGTCCTTATTGAGGTGATTGGTTCCATTAAAGGGTAGTGACTTCTATCTTTCAAGATAGTACACTATACCTTGATAACATATCCGATCACATGAATAAGTACATCTGCGGATCTACATGACATCTTACTAAGATGAAGTTTCTTAAGGGTGTCCTCTTTCTTTTCTCCCCACAGATTTGAAAGGCGACACCCTTATAAGAATTTTTCACCACAGGGCTCCACCACACAAACCCAAAAACAAATTAGGTAGCCAAGCTCTACCCTTATATAACCCAGATTATGAATGAATTAATTACAATTAAGCAAGGAATTCATGTTATGGGGGTCTTCATTCTTTATTTCTTCTTTCTTCTTTCTTCTTTCTCCCTTTCTTCTTTTGGTTCCTTCTTTTGGATGGTTGGAGTGTGGATGCTCCTAAAGCTTCACATGGTACAAAAGATGTAATCCTATAACCAATGCTCATTCTAATCCCTCATAACAATTATTTTAAAATCCTAATTACAAAATTATAGAAAAATGGAAAAGATAAATCATTAGCACATGCAAAAAATAGAGCCAAACAAACCTCACATTCCCAAACATGTATATATATAAATTGGACTTAGCACCCCACACATGGGAATAAATGCTTGCACAACAAAAGCAATTTTATATTTTTATTACAGCACCCCTTAAGCACAATCCTCAGTAGAAGATAATGATTAGACTAAATCATCCTATCATTCAGTCTACACACATACACCCTATCATCCAGACTAAAAGAAAACATCACAAAATAAAAGCAAAGCATCAAACCATGTACTTCCCTAACCTAAAGCTAGAAATGGTGACTTAGTATAATGTGTGCACTTTAAAAGATTTGTGTGGTATGCTTAGCTAGGCTTTAAGGTTTAAATTTCCTAAATATAATAAGTGCAACGTAGAGGGTTGTTTCATTTAAGTTATTTAATTGATTTAGTTGATTTTATTTGATGATTTTTTTAGGTTTGAATGAACTTACAATTAATTACTAAGTTATAAAGAGAGAGAAAAGAGAAGAGAACTTTTCTTTCCTTCCCTACCTTAAGTAATTTATAAAGTAGATTCATGTTTGATTTTTGTTTAGTGAATGTTTATTATGTGTTTAATTAATCCTAAGTTTAGATTTTCTAAACAAACCTATTCAAAAGAGGCATTTTAAGATTAAGTAAAGTGAATTAATATCACAAAACACACACATCATTATTTCTTTCCCAACATGTATAACATGCATATGGATGAATCCTAAGCATATCTATACATACAAATGAGGATGTTTAGCACTTTCATGATGAATGCTAAGTGATAGTTACTTAAGAAAATTTGGATTTTATGATGCATGATTTTCATTAAGTAGAAAAGGGGATTCTTTTATCCATTTTTCACATGATATTTATATGTATGAAAGGCATAAGTGAGTATGACGCCATTATTAGCACTAAAGGTACAAGACCTACTTAGGGCTACTTAAAGCCTCGTAACCCCGGGGTTGTCCAGACTAATGTACCACTTTCCTTCAATACATATGCATGCACAAAAGAAATGAATGGAAAAAGAAAGATGCAAAAGTTTGTATTTATTTGTTTGATTTGTTTATATAATTTATAAGTATAAGTATGGATGTCCCTCTAAAGTAATAACATAGGAATAAATAGGAATGGATTTAAGTAAGTGTTATCTTCTTTTCAAGTGAACTATACACTTTATTAATTCCTATTCAAAACTATGCTAAAAGAAAGAGAAGGAAAACCATACTATGCACATCTTTATATTTATTTCACATGCAAGATTATAAATAATCTATAAGTAGCATAACCTTTTAGTTTTGATAATTGATTTATAAGTTTTTAAAATAATTTTAGATTTAATAGTGATAATAGCCATTCATATTCTTACTTTAGCCAAAATATGCAATTTGACATAAAGGAAACATTTCATTTTTAATTTGATTTTCAAAAAGCATGAATGCATGAATTTTATATGACATACACACTTAGCATGCTAGGAAAGAAATAAAGTGATGAAAGCAATGTAAGTTCATTCATCCTAATTAATTCTGAAAGGCAATCCTATGAATAAGATTATTTAAAGTAAATGAAAAGTTTTAAGGAGAGTTTGAATTTTATTTGAGTTTGATTTCAATTTAAGAAATGTGAGATGAGTTTGCTGGTCCTAACCCATTCTGTGTGAGTTATTTATGTTCAATTTAGGTGATTAGATCAATTTTATGCCTTGGTTAGGTTAAGGTGTGAATTAAGTGTATTAATTATCCTTACCTACACACCACTTTAATATTTAATCACATAATTATGAGCCAATGATATGACATAAAACTACACAAGAATTTAAATCAGCAATGCACCTAGGAAAGAAAGGGCCTAATGCAATTGGCTCACAATTAGTGATGATTAATTAATTAAAGAGTTTAATTTTAAGTACTTTCGTAACCTTTCCCACACATATGAGTTGGATTTTAATTTCCTTAAGCTACTTAGGTTATTGAACACCTAAGCATCTACCCAAGATGAATTAGTTAAGTTCTGGAATGTTTTGATTTTAAAATTTTGATTAATTAAGCCATTTTATTGAATGATTAAATTATTTAACTAATTTTGCACCTTAATTAGAGTTTAAACCAAATGAAATAAACTTAGAGAAACAGATATGGGAAAGAATCTCTAATCTCATTCCCTAAGTTCACTCACTGTCCTAAGGTAATTAACAAAGTTAATTGGTGAATTTATCACTCATTAAAAGGTTAATTAATCATTTAATGAATTAAGAGAGTAATTAGGAATGAGCCAAGTAATTACCCTAATTAAGCCATTAATAAATTCCAAGAAAATCATGGGAGGTAGAGGTCATCCCATTAATCAACCCTAGGAAGTTTGGAATTAATCAATAGAATAATTAGGGAGTAATTAATATAATTACATTCCTAATAAAATCATAATTCAAAAAATATATCATTCAAAATCAAGTGAAATTTAATTTTAAAATATTTATCTTGAATTACCTTTCCAATGCTTTTTATTTTATATTTTATTTTTCTAAATTTTATACAATTATGAATATTTGAAGTTTCCATGATTATTAAGTAATCAATCCCTTAATTATATGGCTAATCCCGTTGGAGCCACGTGGAGGCTGACACGACGTGTGCTTTTCACGTGGTACGACGGGATAAGCCACTTAAGTTGTCACATCATAGTACCTCATTAGCGGTGACACTACCCGCTTTCTCCCCATCCGTTTGATCTAACATTGGACGATTGAGATCAAGCCCGGTATGATATTAAATTAATATCATGTATCAGATCATGACCATCCATCCAAAATGTGCAAATGGACGGCCATGATCTATCCCAAGTTCTTCTATGAAAGGAGAGTTTTCCACCTTCCATGGCATGCATCGATTGAGCTTGACAAACTCAAATTCAACCACATCATCATCATGTAAGGAGATCACATCTAAGGTCAAATTCTCATGAGGTGAGAATTTCTTCACAAAGGACCAACCATGGCTAATTTAAGCTCGGTTGAGGGCATACCTCACCAGGAGGCTATCACCGTCAATCCCTTGAGGTAGCTTGCTAGTGGACATAAAACCCTAATGAAGATTTGAGATTTAGTTGGAGTGGTCTTCCTATGGACAAGCTCTCCTTTAATTGGGCTTGGTCTTGATTAAGAGCACTCTTCCCGTGTTTGGAGAACTTGTGTGAAGGCTTGGATGAGCTCGATTGAGTTCCCTCAAGGTGCTTATCAAAGTGAATTAGACTGAATTTGAGTATTGGCTAAGTTGGAATTTCACTTGAGCTCCCCTATTTTTGGTTTGAAGAAATCTAAAAATGAGGAAATGGAAAATGCCTAGAGAACTTTGGAGAGCTTGGAATCACTTCCTTTGAGTTCCTATGTTGCAATCGAATATGAGAGAATATAATTCAAGTGAAATTAGGGGGAGTATATCTCCCCCTTGAATGATCGGATGATCGCAAGATCCTTTGCCATTTTGATCTAATTGACCTCCTTGAGTGGGTTGTTAGGTCGGTTAGGGTGGCATTGCATTCGATTTGGCTAGAGGGAGGTAGTGGAGGAGAGCCATGTGCTTGAAATGAGTGGAGGAAGATTCCCATGTGCTCATTTCATGGGGTGGTCAGGACCTTGGTTGGGTTTGGCTGACCCAAACCTAGTGGCACCATGTCTATTAGTGATCATTTGGTCCACTAAGAGGATTCCAAGTGTCCATGAAAAAGAATAGGCCAATTTCTAAGTGGTTTTGATTTTAGGTTACTCTATGGCTTATCGGTAAAATGGTCATTTGATCTTGATTTCAATTTGAATATATTTGATATGATTGAAAAATGGGTTAGGCCAAGTTTCATTGAATTTGGAGTTGGTTTGATATGATTTAGCTCATGTTGAACCATTTAGGTCAAAATGGGTCAACTTAGATCAAGTGGCCAATTGGGCTAGGATAGGCTCAAATGATGACTTGGTCAAGTTCAAACATTGATCATGAATGAGTTTTGATCAATAGTTTCAATCATTTGCCTATGGTGGATTTTGGTTTTAGTGATTTTATGGGTTAAGTGTTGACTTGGTCAACCCTTATGTTTGACTTGGTTTGACCCAATTGAGTGATTGATCATCTTATGATGATTGTTGCTCATAATGTGTTAGATGGACTTAGTTCAATCCAATTTGGTTAGATTAGAATTTGGTTCATAGGGTACTTTAGGTCACTTTGGGTCAAGTGAACCTAAGTAGGTCAAATGGCTTGGTCAAAGCTTGATTTGAGTTTGATTGAACTCACATATGGACTTATGATTGAAATATAAATCCATTTGCAAGTGATTTCAAATGGTTTTGGAATTTGACAATTTCAAGTTCAAATGAACATGAGTTTGACTTAGGTTTGATTTTTGAATTTAGTTTTGGTTTGATGATTGGAGTTTATGTTTATATTTGGATTCATGATTGTAGGATTGATTGAATCATGGGTTTGGCTTGATTTGAAATTGATTTGGCTAGGTTCAAGATTTTGACTTGAAGGCTTAGGTTGGATTTTTGATTGATTTTGGATTTGATTTTTTTTAAATATATTTTTGGATATTTGAATTTATATTTTTATTTATATTTGTTAATATAAATGAGAATATGAATGGGTTATGAGAAAATTCCTGGAATTTGAATAGATTTAGATTAAATTTAGGCTAAGTCCATAAGACAGAATCAAAATGACTTATGAAATATTTTTGATTTGGTTTTGAATTTTAAATTTAGTTTGATTGATTTGAATTTATATTTCATTTATATATGTGAATATATATGAGAATATAAATGGGTTGTGAGAAAACTCTTTGAATTTGAATTGATTTAGATTTGATTTAGGCTAAGTCCATAAGATAGAATCAAAATTATTTAGGAAATATTTTTGATTTGGATTTGAATTTTGAATTTAGTTTGATTGATTTGAATTTATATTTCATTTATAAATGTGAATATAAATGAAAATATAAATGGATTGTGAGAAAATTCTTTGAATTTGAATTGATTTAGATTTGATTTAGGCTAAGTACAAGATAGAATCAAAGTGACTTAAGAAATATTTTGATTTGGTTTGAATTTTGAATTTAGTTTGATTGATTTGAATTTATATTTCATTTATATTTGTGAATATAAAAGAGAATATAAATGGGTTGTGAGAAAATTCTTTAAATTTGAATTGATTTAGATGTGATTTAGGCTAAGTCTATGAGAGAATCAAAGGACTTATGAAATATTTTGAACTTGGAATTTCAATCATTTCAATCTAAGTTTCATTTGTTTGGAATTTATTCATGATTTGAGAAAATCCATTGAATTGGTTAAAGGTTTCAGTTAGAGTTGGAGTTGATATGATTTTGGAGAAAATCAATCAAGTTGGAACTGATTTGAGTTTGACTTGAAGGGAGGAAGTGAGAAATTTGGGTTAAGCTATAGGGTAGGCAACTTTTCCTAACACCCCTAAGGCATAACCTATTCCTATGTCTAACTCTTCTAAGTCTCTAGTGCTAGGTTGAGTGTCCACCTAATCATTAGATGTATCTTAAGACTAAGGAACTCTTAAAGTCTAAAAGAAGTCTTATGTCTAAGATGGAAGGGTTGAGAACTCATCCTAAAGATGAGGTCAACAAGGGTAGTGTGAGAACTCTATAGAATTGCGACTACCCGAGTTGAGATAAATCCTCAAGATCACTGTAGTCACCCAGGTCATGTTCAATCTATTTTAAAATAAGCATGTTACCTGATAGTCATTTGAAGATAAGACTATGATGCATTCTTTCTAGATGATACAAACCAAGCAGAAATTAGTTTTTGATTTACGACCCAAAGTAATCGATCATCCCAATGGTCTTTTGTAAAGGAAGATGTGAGTCCTTTAGCTTTCTTCCCTTGAACTGATCATTGCAAACTAAAAGGCACTCCTTTGGTTGGATAGTTCTCCCATGGAAAAGCTACCTTTGAAATCGAATAGGTCTATGCTAATATAAACTCCTTCTTAGTGTGATCCATCTCAAACCAATAGAATTCATCAAAATAAATTAAAAAATGAAATTGAACTTTGACTATCTTGAGCTGATTTAAGTCCCCGAGGGACATTCACTTAATAGAATAGTCTTTGTGTGTTTGCCAACATCACCCTAGTGTTCCTTATTTTGGAAGATAGTCCTCTAACTTGACCATTACACAAAGGCATCCCATTGGTTAGTCCTACCTTATGGTTGGTAGACTATTTCCTTTGGATTGGTAAACTGAAAGTTAGCAGGCCACTATGACCCTACCGACACCCATCAAACCCATATGATCCATCAAAATAAAATAAAAAATGAAACTAATCTTGATTATCTTTGAGTTGATCTAAGTCCCAACAAGATTTCACTCAAAAAAGCCCCAGGATGGGTTCAATCATGCCTTGCCAATGGATCACCCCAACAACTAGTCCCTACTTTGGAGGATGTAAGTCTACTATGCTTTCTTCCTAGTATAGATGTTGCATACCTTTAGACATCCCTTTGGTTGGTTAGTTCTGCTATGTGTTTAGTAGACTAAACCTTTGGATTGGTAAAGCTAATTTAGGTCTAGGCCTCCATGGCTCCTACTCAATGCGATCCCTCGTAAACCAATAGGGTCCATCTCAAAATTCAAATTAAAAAATAAAATAAAAAACTAAAATAAATTCAACCCTCCTCCCTCAGTGGAGTCAAAAAACAAACAAAATAAATTCAACAAAACAAATCCAATCAACCTCTCCCAATGGAGTTAATCAAATCAAAATAATCAAAAAAAATTAAACAAATCAAATCAATTTCTCTCCCCAGTGAGACTCAAATCAAACTTCTTATCCCCTTGTGGATGATTTGAACCTGTTTCCCTAGTGGAAGGTTCACATACTCTATCCCTAGTGGATTCCTCCTTCCCTCTCTTATGTCTTTGACATGAGTAGAGTCACATTGTACTAAGCTATGGATTCCTTCTACACCTTGGGATAGGAGTAGATCATCTCTGTTAATGCTTGTGATCATTCGGTGTTATTGTTCATTTTGGTCAACACCAATACATGCGGTATTCCTTGATAGTCACACAACACCTATTGGGCACCCTTTGTTGACCTCATTTTTGGAATGAGTTCTCACCTTCCATCGACATAGGGTTTCTCAGACTTTAAGAATTCCTTGTCTTATGACACAATCTAGTGAGTAGGTGGACACTCAACCCAACCCTAGAGACTTAAGAGTTAGCCACAGAATAGGTCATGCCTTAGGGGTGTTAGGAAAATTTGCCTACCCTATAGTTTGAACCAAATTCCTTACTTCCTCCCTTCAAGCCAAATTCATATGAACACCAACTCTAACTCAAACCTTGAACCAATTCAATGGATTTTCTTAAATCATGAATCAATTCCAATAATTAAAACTTATGATTGAAGCCCATGATTGGATTCCAAATTCCAAAATTTTTCTTAAGTCACTTTGATTCCCATCTTATGGACTTAGCCCAGATCAAATCCAAATCTATTCAAAAAATTTTCTCACAATTCATTTACATTCTCATTTATATTCACATATATAAATGAAATATAAATTCAAATCAATCAAACCAAATTCAAAATTCAAATCCAAATAAAAAATCTTTCCTAAGTCATTTTGATTCCCATCTTATGGACTTAGCTCAGATCAAATCCAAATCAATTCAAATTAAAGAAATTTTCTCACAACCCACTAATGTTCTCATTTATATTCACATATATAAATGAAATATAAATTCAAATTAATCAAACTAAATTCAAAATTGAAATCCAAATAAAATCGCTAAGTCACTATCCATCTTATAGACTTATGATCAAATCAAATCAATTCAAATTCAAGAAATTTTCTCTCAACCCACTTATGTTCTCATTTATATTCACATATATAAATGAAATATAAATTCAAATCAATCAAACCAAATTCAAAATTCAAATCCAAATAAAAAATCTTTCCTAAGTCACTTTGATTATCTTATTTAGCTCTCCAAATCCAAATCAACCAATCCAAAATTATCTCACAACCCATTTATATTCACATATATAAATGAAATATGACTCAAATCAATCAAACCAAATTCAAAATTCAAATCTAAATCAAAAATCTTTTCTAAGTCACTTTGATTCCCATCTTATGGACTTAGCCTAAAACAAATCTAAATCAATTCAAATTCAAGGAATTCTCTCACAACCCATTTATATTCTAATTAATATTCACATATATAAATGAAATATAAATTTAAATCAATCAAACCGAATTCAAAATTCAAATCCAAATCAAAAATCTTTCCCAAGTCACTTTGATTCTATCTTATGAACTTAGCCTAAATCAAATCTAAATAAATTTAAATTCAAGGAATTTTCATAACTCATTTATATTCTCATTTATTTCACAAATATAAATGAAATATAAATTCAAATATCCAAAAATCAATTCAAAACTCAAATCATTCAATCAATTCAACCTAAGCCTTTCAAGTCAAAATCTTGAACTTAGCCAAATCAATCTCAAATCAAGCCAAACCCTTGATTTTATGATTCAATCAATCCTTTAATCATGAATCCAAATATAAATATAAACTCATAAACCAAACCAAAAATTCAAAAAATCAAACCCAAGTCAAACTCATGTTCACCCTTTTGAACTTGAAATTGTCAAATGAATCAAAATCTATTTGACTTCAAACCACTTGCAAATGGATTTATATTTCAATCATAAGTCCATATGTGAGTTCAATAAAACTCAAACCAAGCTTTGACCAAGCCATTTGATCCACTTAGGCTCACTTGACCTAAAGTGACTAAAGTACCCCTTATAAGCCAAATTCTAATCCTACCTAAATTGGATTGAACTAAGCTCTCACATTGTGAGCAACAATCATCATGAGATGATCAATCACTTAGGGTCAAACCAAGTCAAACCTAAGGGTTGACTAAGTCAACACTTAGCCAAAATAAAATCTAAACTAGCCAAAATCCACCATAGGCCAAATTGATTTAAAGTATTGATTAAAACTCATTCATGATCAATATTTGAACTTGACCAATCACTTAAGCCTAACCTAGCCCAATTGGCCACTTGACCTAAAAAGTTAAAATATGTCAAAACTTGATCTAAACCAAATTGATTGAAACTGATGGGTCAAGATCATTCCAAATTATTTGTTGAACTTGACCAAAACCTCAATTGGCCAACTAGACCCAACCTATCCCAATTGACCATGAACCCAACTTGACCTAAAAGGTCAAATTAAGCTAAATCCAAATATAAACCAAATTGATTGGAAACAAAGATACCAATCCATTTTAAATGTTCAACCAAACATAAACCAACCAATGGCCTAACCCAAATAGGTCAAATGGGTCAAATTCAACAACTTGACCCATTTGACCTATATGAAATTAAATGAACCAAATTTAAATATTAATCAAATTGAACCAAACTAATGATGCCAAAATATTTTAAATGGTCATATGAACTTGACCCAACCCTTGGTTTGACCTAATTTTGTCCTAAATGGATCAACATGAGCCAAATCATATTAAACCAACTATAAATTCAGTGAAACTTGGCCTAACCTATTTTTCAATCATACCGAACATATTCAAAATGAAATCCAAGCCAAATCACTATTTACCTCTAGGCCATAGGGTAACCTAAAATCAAAACCACTTGGAATTTGGTCAATTTGTTTTCATGGACACTTGTCATCCTCTTAGTGGACCGAATGGTCACTAATGGACATGGTCCACATGACCCAATGGGTTTGGGTCAGCTCAACTTAACCTAACGCTAAAATCGACCACCCCCATGGACATGAGCACATGGGAATCCTTCCTCCACCTTGTTTTGCTCATAGTAACTTCTCCACTACCCCCTCTAGCCAAAACTAAACCACATACAACTCTACATGGCCAAAATAACCCATTGAATAGGGTGTATTGGATCAAACTGACAAAGCTCTTCACGGTCATCCGATTCACCTAGGGGGAGATATACTCCCCCTAATTCCACTTGAATTCAACAGAGCCACACTCGATTGAGCTAAGGGAACTCAGAGCAAGCATTTGAAAGTCTCCCCAAGCTTCCTAATTCTAATTCTCCATTTTCAGTTTTTTTTCTTAGACTGAAAATAGGGGAGCCCCTCCATTTTTTCAACTTAGCCAATACCTAAAATCAATCCAATTACTCCTTTGAGCACCCTTAAAGGGTGTAGTCAAATTCATCCCAAGCTTCTTCCAATCTCCAAAGTTAAAGGAGGTGGGACTTTGATCAATACTGAGCCCAATTAAAGGAGAGTTTGATCCATAGTAAGATCCACTCAACCAAATCACCTCAAATCCTGAACAAAGCTTTGTCTCTACTAGACAAAGCTACCTCATCAAAATCGAGCACCGATGATAGCCTCTGATGAGGTATGGATCAAAATTGAGCTTAAACTAGAGAGTGTGTGGTCTTTATGAAAGAAATTTTTTACTTTGTGTAAAATTAGCCATTGGATTTTCATCCCCTTGCATGATGATGGTGTGGGTTGAGTTTGGGCTCAATCCGAGCTCAATCGAGCTTGAATCATGTCATGAAAGGTGGTCGGTTCCCCTTTCCCACAAAGAAGCTCAGGGACAGATCATGGGCTATCTATCCATGCATTTTGGATGGATGGCCATGATCAAGATGCATGGAATATCCGATTCCCTTAATATTGATTTATCTCACCATCTTTGATCAAACGGATGGGGAGAGAAGTAGCATCGCCTCACGATGTGCGCGATAATTTTAAATACCCTCTCCATCACACTGGAAAGCACCGTCGCCTCCACATGGTGCCAATAGATTAGCTATTTAAGGCATTTAATTAATTATCCTAATGGTAATAATCTTTAAAATAACATAACTAATTCTAGAAAAATTATAAAATTATAAAGTAAGATGCATTGTAAAGATAATTCAAAAGAGAATATTCTAAAATTATTTCTAATGGATTTTGAATATTGTATTTTTCGTAATTAGGGTTTTAATGAAAACTTAATAACTCTAATTACTCCCTAATTATCCCTTTGATTAATTTCAAACTTCTCATGTGCATTTAGGGGATGACTCGCCTCCCTAATTTTTTTTTGGGATTTATTGATGGGTTAATTGGGAGATAATTAATGAATCCTTAATTACTCTCTTTATGTAATTAATTATGTAGATGAATAATTATTATTTAATCTCTTTATTAAGTTAATTAAGCCTTGCTTAAGTAGGAAGAGGTTATGGGAATGGATTTGGGAATTTTCCTAAGCCATTCCCTGAACCCTTTTTCTTCCTTAATCCAAATTAATTAAGGGTTAATCCCCTAATCACTTGCTTAATTAATTTGATTTTAAAATCAAAACATTCCAGAACTTAATCTATCCTTCTTGGATAGGTGCTTAGGTGCTCAATAACCTAAGTAGCTTAAAGAATTCAAAATCCAACCCACATGTATGGGAAGGGTTATGAAAGTACTTAAATTAAAACCTTTAACATAATTAATCACTAATTGTGAGACAACCCACATGAAGGTTTTATGTCACTCATTGGCTTATAATTATGTGATTAATATGTTAAAGTGGTGTAGATAAGGGATAATTAAACACTTAATTCACACCGTAACTTAACCAATGCATAAAATTGATCTAATTACCTAAAAATTGAACTTAAATAACTCACATGGGGAATGGGTTAGGACCAGAAACTCATTTCACATTTCTCAAATTAAAATCAAACTCAAACAAATCCAAACTCTCCTTAAAATAAATTTGATTTACTTTAAATAATCTTATTCATAGGATTATCTTTAATAATTCATTAGGTGGATGAACTTACTTTTCATCACTTTATTTCTTTCCCATGCTATACCATACGAAAATCATGCATTTACTTTTTTTTAAAATCAAATTAAAATGAAATATTTTCTTTATGTCAAATTGCATGTTTTGGCTAAAGTAAATAATAGACTATTATCACTATTAAATCCAAAATTATTTTTAATATTTATAAATTCAATATCAAAACTGAAAGGTGTGCTACTTATAATTATTTATAAGCTTGCATGTGAGTATACATATAAAGATGTGCATAGTGCCCTTTCCTTTTCTTTTCTTTTAGTATAGTTTTGAATAGGATTTGATAAAGTGTAAGGTTCATTTGAAAAGAACACAATATTTGCTTAAATTCATTCCTATTCATTCTTATGTTATTACATATAAAGTGCATAAACAAATCAAACAAACAAACACAAACTTTTGCATCTTTCTTTTTCCATTCAATTTTTTTGTACATGCATATGTATTTAAGGAAAGTGATATATTAGTCTAGACAACCCCAGGGTTGCGAGGCTTTAACTATCCCTAAGTATGTCTTGTACCTTACACCCCTGGTGCTAACAATGGTGTCGTACTCACTTATGCCTTTCATATATATAAATGTGCATGTGAAAAATGGATAAAAGGATCACCCTTTTCTACTTAACAAAACCATGCATACATAAACATTCTAAATTTCCTTAAGTAACATCACTTAGCATCCATCATGAAAGTGTGCTAAACATTTCTATTGACATGTATAGATATGCCTAGGTTTCATTCATATGCATGTTACACATGTTGGGAAAGAAATGAAGTTATGTGTGTTTTGTGTAGCATTTCACTTTACTTAATCTTAAAATGCCTTCTTTTTTAATAGGTTTGTTTAGGGAAAATCTAAACTTAGGATTAATTAAATGTATAATAAAATATTCACTAAACAAAAATTAAACATGAACCTACTTTAGAAATGACTTAAGGTAGGGAAGGAAAGAGAAGTTCCTTTCCCTTTTTCCCTCTCTTTACAACTTAATAATTAATTGTAGGTCCATTCAAATCTAAAAAAATTAACAAATAAAAATCAACTAAATCAATTAAACAACTTAAATGAAACCACCCTCTAAGTTGAACTTTTCACACTTAGAAATTTAAACCTTAAAGCTATAAGCATACCACACAAACCTTAAAGCACACACACATTAGACTAAGTCACCATTTCTAGCTTTAGGTTAGGACGGTGTATGGTTTGATGCTTTACTTTCATTTTGTGATATAATTTTTATTCTAGATGTGTATGCAGTAGACTAAATGGTAGGCATCTTAGTCTAATCGTTGTCTTCAGGGATTGTGCTTGAGGGATGTTATAAAAATATAAGCTTTTTGTGCGTGCTTATACCCTAAGCATAATCCAAAATAGGCTAGGTGGACTTGGTTACCCATGTGTGGGGTGCTAAGTCCAATTTATATATATACATGCTTGGGATTGTATGGTTTGTTTGGCTAATATCTATTTTATAGGTGTTAGTTAGATTTTCTTTTCCCCATTTTCATGTACTTTTGCAATTAGATTTTGGAATGATTATTATGGGGATTAGGATGAACATTGGTCATAAGATTTCATCTTATGTACCATGTGAAGCCTTTAAAGCATCTACATTCCAACCATCCAAAAGAAAGAACAAAAGTAGAAAGAAGAAAGGAAGCAAGAAGAAAGAAGAAATGAAGAATGAATACCCCCATAACATGAATTTCTTGCTTAATTGTAATGAATTCATTTGTAATCTAGGTTGTATAACCGTAGAGCTCAACTACCCAATTTATTTTTCGGGTTTTCGTGGTGGAGCTCAACCACAAATGGCCTTTTATTCTTTTACACTAGTTTTATAAATTAATTGATGTTTGTTTAACTTGCGCATTAAGATGACGTCTTTTTCTAGTTTCTTCCTTGCTTTGATGTATGGCCTGGATGATGATTAGGCTCTTAGAAAATAAATTTTCTATCTAATTAAACAACTCAAATTAAAAATAAACAACTCATAACCTCACTTAAAGCTTAGGTTATAAAATAAGATAAAAGAATTAGTAACCCCTTAGCTAGATGTTGTCTTACTTTTAAAATAGCATACATAAAATAAAGCATATTGTTTCACTTTTGATTGGAGGGCTTCCACCATTCCTAGAGAACTTGGCTTGACCTGTGAGAGCCATGGTGGAAACACACCTCTTTATCTTGCTAATTTCAGCCCATAATCTAATTTCTCATTCATTAGGCATATGAATCCTAAAGTCCGGGTCAAATTGATTGTCCAAAATAAAAATAAAATGTAACAAAATTTGGATTAGATTTAAGTCATTAAAGCATGCCCTACATGATCTAGTCTCTTAGGGAGTGTGTTTAAGGACTTAGTCTCTTTTTAAATAAACAACAACTTAGCTATCTTGCAAAAGCATTTGACTTGCCTACATATTTTAAAACTATAGGAGGAGTTAGTTGGAGGCCACCCCAAGTTGGTTGTAAGTCCAACAGTTGGGTGGTTTATCCTCTCTTTTGGAGGTAAACCAAAAACCCATTTTTGCCTTAGATTTAGGTCATACTTTTGGACCTCGCCAAAGCTCCCTAGATTTAGGTTAAGAGATTGCTACTTCCCTTTGTGGGCTACGAGTATAAATCCTCACCTCCTAGGCATTTTCATGACCTTGTATCATGAAGTTATAATCCCTATCATTCTAATAAAGATTCAACTCAAATAAATTAATTCAATTTTAAAAATATAAAGCCCAACCATAGAGTAGTTTGAGATGCTTACTAGGCTTTCTAGTATCTTAAGCATCCCTTACTTATTTTTATTTAGCATATATGAAATATGTTATGTAAAGTTTCAATTTTATGTTATGGTATTACTTAAAAATAGACCCCTCACTCAATAAATTTGAGTATGTTGAATGAATGTGGTCATTTTCAAAAAAGTTCTTCTGAAAAGATGATTCTAATCTTGATTTTGAAAAGAACCTCCATGAAATAATCATTGGGATTGTTAAATGGGATTTGGTTATATGAATTTTGTGAAAGGTGCTTTTGGAAAGTAACATTTTGCAAAGCACTTATTTTCTTAATCATTAAGATGAACCTTGCCTCACCAAGCTAGTGATATGAAGGTTTCAAATTTTTGTCATTTCCTTTCATGAGTTAATTTTATTTTTTTTCACATATTAAGGAAACCCAATAGGGGTTCTAGGACCTACAAGAAGTGAGGTCCTAAAACCTAGAGGATGTTGGCTAGCTTTGCTTAAGAATGAAATAGCCTAAGTGCCAATGGAAGGAAAGATAGTCTTGGACTCATTTGAAATACAAGTCCACTGTCAATGCTTGGAGACAATAATTGAGTACTAGAGATGGAGAGAGGAACCATCCCTAACAGAGTCGCCAGAAAAATTTATGGTGTTTATTTTTGATTCATGTGCATGTGTGTGTATGGAGGGAGGGGTGGGACACCACGCAGATCTGAGGATGTATTTATTGAGGTGATCTGGTATGACATTGAGGAATAGTGCACTATATCGAAACATAGAAATCACTACCCTACGATGGATCTAATGACCTCACAAGGACGGCATGATGGGTCTTAATGTACTAGATTTTCCTTACTTTACATGGATGAATAAAGTAAGATTCATTTAAACAGGGTTCTAAAGTTCCCTATGGGGCAACCCCAATAATGAATTACATCATAAGGAAGGTGAATTCTTTAGGAATACTCTCGATTAAAGTAGGTAATTATTATCTCCAAAGAATTCAAAGATAGGACTATCAATAAATTGGCTATATTTGGAAGATCAAATGGGATAGATCAAAAGGAAAGACTTATTATCGAAACTTAGAGGAGATAAGTAGGGGATGCTCATGATACTAGGAAACTTAGTGAGCATCCCAAACTATCCTATAGTTGGGCTTTATATATTCAAAATTGAGGAGAATTACATATTTGAGTTGAAATTTTATTATAAATCCAGGACTTATGATTCCACAATATAAGATTCTGGAAATGCCTAAGAGGTGAGGATCAATGCTTATAGCCCTAAAGGAAAATAATAATCTTGGATCCTAAATCTAGGGAGCTTTAGCGAGGGCCAAAGCATGACCTAAATTTAAGGCAAAAGTGAGTATATTGTTTACATCTTCAAGAGAGAGTAAACCACCCAACTGCTAGACTTATAACTGTTTGGAGTGGCAGCCAGCTAACTCCTCCTATATTTTAAAACCATGCAGGCAAGTTTTATGATTTTGCAAGATGGCTAGGTTGTTATTATTTAGAAAAGAAGCTAAAGTCCTTAAACCCACTACTTAGGAGACTAGAGCATGAGTGGTATGAATAATAACTTAGTCTAATGCAAATCTTATCAAGTTTTATTTGATTATTAACTCTTTATTTTGACATAGGCTATAGGATCTTTGTATGCTAAAATTCATGATGAAGTTGATTATGGGTCAAATTAAAAGAGAAAGAGGTATTTTTTCATCAAAGGCTCTGAAATGTTAAGCCCATTCTATCTGGAAAACATGGAAGCCCTCTCTTAACAAGAGTGAAATAAGATGATATGCGTGATCTTAAACATACAAATCCAGCTAAGGGGTTGCTAAATATTTTATTATCTTGATTTAATGCCTAAGCTTTATGTGAGGTTATGAGTTATTTTAAAAGTTTAGTTATGAGTTATTATTGGGTAAAAAATTTATTTTTATCCTAAGAGCCTAATCACATCCAGGTCATACAACAATCATCAATCATAAATAAATTATGAAGAGTCATGCTTTTTCTAATGCATAAGCTAAACAAATCATCAAACAATTTATATATCTATCATAAAAGAATAAGAGACCAAATCTTGTAGTAAACCCGAAAAAAAGAAATGGGTAGCTGAGATCTACCCTTATACATCCCGATATAATGAAATAATAATTACAATTTAATTACAATAAATGAATGGGAGGTTTGGGGGATCTTCAAATGTTCAAAGCTCCTTCTTTTCTTCATTTCCTTCTTCCATTTGGTTGGGCAAGCTCCATAGGATCACATGGTACATCAGACTTGGTCTTGTAACTAATGTTTATACTAATCTCCCATAGCATTAATCCTAATTCCTAATGGAAAATTATATTAAAAATAAGAAAAGTAAATCTAACTACACCTGCAAAATAAGTATTAGCTAAACACGCTAAGGAAGAAGAATTGCGAACCCTAACCTCTCGGCTGCGCTCCCTCTTTGGCAATTTTGAGTTCCCCTCGGTGGATTGGCCATTCTCAGGTCTTTGGTCGCTTGTCGGCGTGCTTCTCGCCTCTGGCGTGTTTCTCCTCGTTATGGTGTGACGTCCTGATTTGACAAATGGCAGAGCTTTGGTCTCTAATCCCGCCCGTCGCTCAACAGCAAACGCTACCTGACAGGTTTTGATTCAATGCACTGTAATGCATGTTAAATCATTCAAAGATGCTTTATCGGTAAGATCCCTAGAATGCTTCGTTAATCTCATTTCTACATCTTATCGTGGATGGCGTAATGTGTTCAGATCATGATGTTGAGAAACTTGCTAAGCCCTTCGAATTCGCTTTGGTGGGTAAATTCTCCTTGTTGACTCTTGATAATATTCATCTTTCTTTCATAGTTTAAAATTATCGGTACTTTCACTATCGATCCCCCACATATTCTTATTCAACTCTCAAATGATTTAGATTATTCGCGGGTTTTCGCCGTTCTTATTTTGTGCATAATTGTCATATGTTATTGAAATGGTCGCCTCTTGATGTCAAAGAGGAATCTCCCATTGTCCCTCTTTGGCTTGCATTTCCTAACATATACATTATGTCACTCATCAAGTTTTGTTTGTCACGGCCTTTTGGTAGGCCTCTCCAAATTGACCAAGCAACGGCCACTAGATCTAGCCATCCGTCAGATTCTCGTTGAGATAGACATCAAAAAAATATCCCAAAGAGGTTTGGATTGGCTCAAAAATTTGGATATAAAAAAAGTCAATTCAAAATTTTCCGTCTTTTGCACTCACCGCAAGATTCACGCACGACCACTCGAATGCTTTGTGCTTCATCCTAATCTCAAAAAAATTTACCAAGAATAAGACTACCATTAATGGAACTGGAAAACCACTATTCTAGCATATGTTAAAGATACTCAAAAGAACCTCTCCTTCCCACACACCTCATTTGTCTAGTGGAAAACACTCACCTTGGTACTAAAATGCACATTGAGGGGTGTGACGATACCAATGAAAATTTACCTAACCTCACCTGCTTGTAATAATGGTTTCCAAGATAGCTCTTTGATTTTAAATCCTACTGAAAATCTGAATGGTAGCCTTATATTGGACACCCAACTAAACAATTTGAATGAGAATCATATAATGGACCAAAATAATGATGACCCTATGGCTTCAGAACATATTGAGAAAGATATTTGTATTAATGGTGCTAGAACTTCCCATCTATTTCCCTTAGTGATAATCAACAATTGAACCAAATTTCTCACACTTATCCGATAGGGAAGAAGGTGAAATCCCTCTTCTAAAACATTGATAGATCCTTCTACTATTCGAACTTAAAATCAATCTCTTTCGATGGAGATAATTTGGATTCTGATAGACCTTTCAAATTGTTAAACACAAAACCCTACAAAGCAAAATTTCTAATAATAATTTCAATAGAACCACTCTCTCTTCTTCCACCCCAAAAAAGTAATGTGGGATCACTTCTTTCCTCTCTTTCCTTTCTTTCTTCTTTTTCCCTTTTGGTTGTCTCCTTATGATTAATTTTCTTATTTGGAATATCCGGTTGTGGGACTCTTCCTGTCTGTGGAGTCTTTGTCGTATCCATAATATTAAGTTACTTGTTCTTATTGAACCTCTCATTAATTCTTCTAAGATTGCTTTTGTCGCTAGATCCCTTGGTTTTCATAATTTCTTCTTCAATCTTAATAATAAAATTTGGTGCTTTTGGCACAACTCCATCACCATTTCCATCATTGATGATCTTGACCAATTGGTTAATGTCAAAATCTCCTTAGGTGATTTATCACTTTTTGGCTCTTTTATCTATGCTTCTGTAATGGTAGGAATCATCCTTGGAATCACTTACCTTCGCTTCCTTCCTCGCCAACCTTCCCTGGTTGGTTGGAGGCAATTTCAATACTATCATAGCTAGCTCAGAAAGAAGGGGAGGATGTTCTCCTAACCTTCATTCCATGGAGGACTTCTCAAATATGATCCTGGATTGCAATCTGATCGACATTGGTTTCACTGGGTCTAATTACACGTGGCACAACTCTAGACTTTGGCGTCTAGATAGGACCCTCTTTAATTCTCTTGGATCAATCGGGCCTACTACCATTGTTGAGCATTTGAGCGTAACTTGTTCATGCTCCTCTTTTGATTTCCTTCAAAATCCCCACCCCCTCTACTCTCTCCTTTGATTTCAAAATATGTGGACCCAACATAGTGACTTCACCAATGTCGCTCTCACTAATTGGATGGCCCCTATTTTCCCGGATAATTTTAAAGGTATGACTGCCTGGCTTAAGCTCAAAGACTTAAACAAAATCTCAATTGGTGGAACAAACACATTTTCAAAACCTTTTCACAAATCTTAAAGCTATGGAACAAGAGGTTTGTTCTCTTGAAGAGGTTGTCTCACCGATCCCAGAACTGAGGAGTTGAACATTGCCAAGAATACCTTGGCTAATTATCAAAACATGGAAGAAACCTATTAGCGTCAAAAGCAAAGCAAACATATTTGATGGTGACAAACACCGTGTATTTTCATGCCATTTGTAATAAACGGAGAAGCCTTAAACTCGATTAAGAAAATTAAGAACTCTAATGGTGAATGGATAACCGATAACAATGATATTAAGGATTCGTCATTCATCATTTCCAAACTTATTAAATTCTAATCCGCTGAAACTTTATCAAACACTCATCTTATCCCTCTATGATTAAGAGGACAATCATTTACTCACTATGTGTCCTTCCGAAGAAGAGATTAGTAATACTCTTAAGAACATGAACACTGACTCTGTTGCTGGCCCTGACGGCTATATGACCCACTTCTTTCAGCATTGTTGGTCATTTATTAAAATTGACTTAGTTGATGCTGTTATTGATTTCTTTGATGGCAATCCTATTCCCAAATACTTTTCTAGCACTTCTATTGTCCTTATTTCCAAAACTAACAATCTTGAATCTTGGGGCGATTTTAGACCGATTAGTCTTTGCACCTTTTTCAAAACTTTTGCTAAATTAATAAACAATAGACTTAGCTCTTTGCTTCCTAAAATCATCTCCCTAATCAAACGGTTTTGTTAAAATAGATTAATATCGGATAATATTCTTCTTGCACAAGAACTGGTTCATGACATTAATGTCCCTTCTAGAGGAGGCAACATCTTATTCAAATTGGACATCACTAAAGCCTTTGACAATCTCTCATGGGAGTTTCTCTTTCAAATCCTGAATTTGTTTGGTTTTTCTGATAGTTTTATCCGGATTATAAAAAGGTGTATCATGAATGTCTGGTTTTCGGTTATTTTGAATGGTGAGTCCTTAGGTTTCTTTCCTTCTAGCCATGGTTTGAGGCAAGGTGACCCACTATCACCTTCTCTTTTATCATCGCTATTGAATACGTCAAGGAGCCTTAATAATCTTTTCGCTAATAATCCCAATATGTCTTTTAAAACTCATGGTGGCTTCCCTATTTCTCATCTTAGCTTTGTGATGATTTCATTATCTTCGCAACGCTCTTCATCATGTTAAAACCATTAAGAACCTTCTAAATGATTTTGGTAAAGTTAGTGGTCTTTTCTTAATGAAGGAAAATGCGTTTTATACCTTCATCTAAGATTCCACCTAATAGACTTAACCAAATATCCGTAATTACTAATTTTAAGCAAAATCAACTCCTCTTAATTACCTTGGGGCTCCACTCTTAAAGGCCATAAAGATCACACCTTTTGATGATCTAATTCAAAAAATTTCTAACAAACTTTGGTTTGGGAATTTCATTTACTCTCTTCTGGTAGGCTTACCTTGATCAAGAGCACTCTAAATTCCATGCCTATATACTTCTCCAAACCATTGTGCCTACCAACTCTACCATCAATAGAATTGAGCGCCTATTAAACAAATTTTTTGGGGAACCAATACCTCCTCTAAAAGAATGCATGGTCATCTGGACCAAAATTGTGGTACTCTTGAAGAGGGAGGTCCTGGGTTGTAAATCCATTAAAGAAGTTAATCAATGCCTTCTCCTACAAACTTTGGTGGAATTTTAGGAGCAATAATAGTCTTTGGGAAAAATTCATGACTTCCAAATATTGCCAGGGTAAGCATCCTCTCATTTGTCCCTTTAAACGGGTGATTCTCCCGTGGAGAAGACTATGTTCTCAAATGGGATGCAATCCTTAATTTTTTGGGGCATAAACTCGCAATTCCTTCTTTTGGCAAGACAACTGAGTGGTTGTGGATCCATTGATGACTTACTCACACTACACTCACTCGCTCTTAGAGTTAATTCATTCTCGGCAAAACCACAAGTGGAATACTAGTAAGATTCCGATTCTATTCCTTCCTTTCTTACATATGATTACTAATATTCCTATCACTCCTAACAATCATGATCGATTATCTTTAAGCTATCTCATAATGGGATTTCAACCTTAAAATGTGTGGCTTCACACTAAAGACACTCGTGATTCTTCTATTGTGTTCTCCAAAATTTGGAATAACAATATCCCCTTCTTACTCTATCTAACTTTGATCCTAAAAACTTTATTCTGACCTCTTGTGGGGTAAAGGGTTTTATTTACCCTCTAAATGTCAATGTTATTCTCATATTGAGAATGTTAACCATGTTTTATTAATGGGGCTATTGCCTCTAAAATTTGGATTTGGTATGATGATCTATTCAACACGCCAATTTTAATTGTTCTTTTAATTTATATCAACTTCTTGGAGTTTACTTTGACAATGCAATTAAAGGTCATATTAAAATCATAATCGCCATTACTCTTATTTGGTTCATATGGATGGACCGAAATGATGCTAAACATCGTGGGATTCGTATGAATCACATGAGGATTATTGCTAGAACTAAAAACAAAATTTGTGAATTGTTTAAAGCCAACTTAATTCATCACAAACATTTTAAAGGCTGTAAATCTGTAGCTAATAAACTGGGCCTCAACCTTCCAGACCAAACTTACTATCAAAATGATAGAATAGTTTTTGGAAGAAACCTCTTGATCATATTATTAAAATTAATACCGACTCCTGCTCTAATAATGGCTCGTGGAGGCATTTTCGTGGACTCTAAGGGCATAGTCCTATGTGCTTTTTATCCCCTTATTTCCAAAGACTGCATCTTATACCGAGCTTATGGCACCACAAAGCTTTAGAAATTTGTATTCAAAATGGTCGGCTCAATATTTGGATAGAGGTGGACGCCTTCTATGATTGATCTTTTGACTTCTACCAATATGAGCAACGCTTGTTTGTACTACCTCCTCAAACAAACTAGGGTTCTTCTCTCTCAATTTTACCATCACTCATGTTTGGCATGAAGGTAACCTATGATGATTACCTTGCAAATCTAGATTAGACAGATCATCTTCTTTGATCAATTTACATTACCCAAATACTTGTCGGTTAACTTGGACAACTCGGGCTTCCTTACCGTAATCTAATTCTCCTTTTTGCTTTTTTTTTTGGTTTTCTGTTTCCTTGTGTTCTTTATGGATACTCCTCATAGATATCATTGTCTCTTGTGCTCTTTGCCATGACTTGTCGCTCTACCCTTCTCCTTTAGTTGGAAGATTTATGTTTTGGCATTTACAATATTATGGATGTTGAACTATATGCACATTAATCTCTTGAATTGGAACCTGTGCCTTGGGTTACCATGGTTTTATAACTACAATCCCACTTGGGACTTTAATTTCATTGATACAATTATTTCTAAACCAAAGAATTAATCATCGGAGGAAGTTATCTACTCTGATGGGCTTAGATTTTTATACTAACTCCTTTAACCAGCTTTTCTCACTGACAATAAGGCTTGGAGCATTGCTAATAACTATGTTGACTCTAGGCATCGGATTAGTGTGCATTATGCTGGTTGCAGTTTTTATTTTGATGATTATAATATCTTTTTGGCTATTGCTTACATTCCTTGGGACTCTTTACTCCTTAAAGGCCTTATTCATAAAGGTTCCATCACTTATCTGAAAGGATTTTGGTTGGTTGTTGGGCTTCGTGGATTTTATGTACCGTCTTGCTTGTATAATGTCTAACCTCGATGCTTTCCGCAAGGGAAGAAATTGTAATACCGGTCTCTTTTAATGGTTATTTTGGTCCAAATCCTTATACGGAATGGATTAGGTTTAATTGTTTTTGGGTTTTGAGGTTTGTCGTCATGGTTGTTTGTTGATTTGTTTGTTGATTTGGTTTTTTCATCAGGTTCTGGGTTGCCGCAGATTTTTTACTGCTCCTCCCGCTTTTCCTCCATTGCCTTTTGCCATCTTACTACCTTTTAGCAAGTTCTGGTTTTGGACCTTTATTTTCTTAAAATTCGATTGGTAATGATGTCTCTACTTGGAATCATCTTCTTATTTTATATTCTAGGCTTACAATGTTGCATTAGTTGCTCTCATGGGAGTGACTTCCGATTGCCCTGATTATTTACGGATTCGCTCATTTCGTGGTGGTGGAATCATATTTACGTCATTTATATTGTAATCCTCGCATCTAATGGGTTTGGCCGTTACCTTCTTGGATTGGAGTGTCATTTCTATTTGAGAAGTATTATAGTCTCTTCTGATGTCTTAAGATTTTGGATGTTTGTGGATTTTTATCGATTAGTTGTCCCCGGCTACCGTAACTCGCTATAGTATCCCTTTTATCGCTTAGTATTGTGCATCATGCCTAATCAATGCTCTATTTGGATCTTAACATATGGTTTGTATACTCAATGATTGTTATTATGGCAAGCTGTGGGTATATCTCCAAAGATTGTGGGCTGAATTTATAGTGTTGCTCTTGTTATGAATGTTCCTTATGTGGTAACTTTTAGATTTTCACCGATCGGATTTGTTTCTGGGTCTTGACATTATCCTTGATCTCTTAATCTCTTTAATCGCTATAAGTTATGATAATTTAGGGGACTTTCTTGATTTACCTTTCAGCGGTTTCTTAATCACGAATGCATGAGGGTGACTGTTTGCTCTTAGGGTGCTATTGAGCACCTATTGGTTGCAATTTTCTTTATTGCTTATTTTGTTGATTGGGATATCCCATCTCTACAATAATATCTCTTTGCGAGAATGGAATTGTGTTATTTTTTCTATATTAGTCTTGTTGTTTACGGTTTTGCTTCCCATGATCGGCCAGTTTGGAGTTTTTCAAGGGATTATCATTGTGTATCTGATTGTGGACCGCTTACTCTGATGGTTGCTATTTAGGTTGTCTCTTGTCTTGGAGATTTATCTTTCTATTTTTCCTTGTCTCCTCAGTTGGCTCTTTCTTTGTTGGTTGTAACATTGTCCTGATGGTGAGGGTTTCTGGTGATTTCTGTCTGTTTTGCTACCTTCAGGATAACTGTCTATATGCCTTAATTTTTTGTTTATCTACTATTGCCATGTCTACTCTGATTGAGGAGTTTTATGGCCAATTCTTTGTAACTTCTTATCTTGGATGTTCGTCTTAACTGTCTGTTTTACGGATTTTAATGTTGAGCCTCATTTCTATTCACTTGTTGATTTCTTTTATGGAGGGTTCCAATGTTGTATTATTTGTTTGGTCATTGGGGTTGGCTTTGGTTTGCCGTGCTATTTATCTCCTATTTTCTCCGATCGCATCACCTCCTCTTTTCGGTTAGTTCATCTTATGAGAAGTTTATTCGAAAGAAGGTATTATGGCCACTTTAGTCTTTGCCTATCTTGGAGGTTTTGCCTTTTGTCTCGTTCTTTGGTTTGATTGTCGGCGGTGGATTATTTGAATGGTGATTACGAATCGCTATTGGGCTGCTTGCTCTAACTCTTTCTTGCTAATTCGGTTGGTTGCGGTTCATTCCCTGTGAGCTATCTTTGTATTTCTTTTATTGCTTTCTCCATGACATTAACAAGGGGTTGTTTCACAGGTTGTTTTACGCCGAAGATTCATTTACATATCATGTGATTGGGATGGTGTTAATTATAGGCTCATTGACTTATTTAACATATTTTGCTAGTTGTCTCCTCGTAATTATCTTATGGAGGGATTATATCTGAACTAATTCCTTCCCGAACATGGATATTCGTGAGATTACGGCTAAGATGGCTCACTCAATTATGTTTATGTATTCTCATGTCAAGATGGCTATATTGATGATAATTCTCTTGAATGAGACTCCTTATCCTTCGCTCTTAGCAATTACCTATATATTTTAGATATGATTTTGCTTAGGTTTGCGGTAATAAAGCTCACAAGAATATCAACAACCTGGGTGCTTCCTTCTCACAGTTTGTTGGCTATGATGGGTGATGTTCTCACTCCTTTTGGTTCGATAGTAGCTCATGTGATGTAACCTTCTCGAAGTTTGGATGCTCATATTTGCATCGCCCCAACATGGTGTGATTGAGCTGAGCCTTCTCTATCCCATTTTCTTATTATCATACTCATATTATACTATTTTCTTCTATCTTTTTTGTCGTATTACCTTAGCTTCTAATCTCTCTTATTATAACTTTGCGGTGTTTCTCTCTTTTATCTTGCGGTTTGCTCCATATTACCAAGCACTCTTACAACCATCAGAGCATTGGCCTTATCTTTTCTTTAGCTTATTATGTTAATCATCTTGTATCTTTTGATTGCTTTAATGTTTTCTTTTGCTCTTGGATGTACTTAGTTGGGGATTTACTCCTTAGGCTGATTGTAGCTCTTTGAGCAGTAGTTTCGGAGTTTATCCCCTTTAAGGATCTTGTAATCTTTTTTTGTGGCAATAAAATACCCCCGTATCATGGGGTTTCCCTAAAAAAAAAACAAAAAAAAAAACAAAAAAAAAAACAAAAAAAAAGTATTAGCTAAACATGTCATACAACTCAAGCAGTTATATGAATAATTTGGACTTAGCACCCTGCACATAGGTAACCAAGTTCACATGTCCTAATGTAGATTATGCTTAGGGGTTAAGCAACCTGCATAGCAAAAATATTTATATTTATTTAAGAGCCCCTTAAGCATATTCTCTTATAGAAAATATGATTAGGCTAATCACGGCTTAACATCCACTCTATGCATATACACCCTACCATCTAGTCTATAATATTACATCACAAAACAAAACATACATTAAACCATACACCACCCTAACATAAAGGTAGAAGTGGTGACTCAATCTAGTGTGTGTGTTAAGGCTTGCGTGGTATGTCCTAGTTAGGCTTTAGAGTTAAAATTTCCTTAGTATGAAAGACATTTACTCATAAAGGATAGTTTCACTTTAAGTGGCATAATTGATTTGTAAATTTTACTTAATATTTTCTTTTGTTTCATTTGACCTACACAAAATAACTAAGTGTTATGAAGAGAAAGAAAGAGAGGATCACTCCCTTTTGTCCCTACCTTAAGTCACATCTAAAGTAAATTAATTAATCAATTCCATTTAGTGAATGTCTTATTGCATGTTTTAATTAATCCTAAGTTTAGGTTCACTTTAAATAAACAAATTCAATAAGTAAGGCATTTTAAGGTTAGTTGGAATGAATTACTATCACATAACACATGTTTATTCATTTCTTTCCATCATGTATATCATGCATATGATTAGAGTCTACATAGCTATACATGCAATTTGTATCTTAGAAATGATGAATGTGAGTGAATATATTTAGAATTAATATTTAATTTTTTGTCATACTTCACCTTCTCACATGACTCAACCAAATAAAAAAAGTGTGAATGCATATCTTTCTAATAGAAAAAGAGGGTTTTAATTCATTAGCTAAGTACACATCCACATATATAAAAGTTTTAAGTGAGTACGTCGTCATTGTTCTGCACCAAGGGATCGAGGTAGGAACCTTCTTGGGCTACTTAAAGCGTGCATCCCTGGAATGTCCAAACTAATATACCATTATTCTTAGATACATATGGATGTATAAACAACTATAAGGATAGAAAACCAAGAAAAAAAATTGTATTTTGATTTGATTGATTTATTTTGTGTAAATGAATTAAAGCTCTATCTAAATTCTAATGTCCAAATGCATAAGAATGAAATCAAGCGTACATCATTGTTCTACACCAAGGGCAGGTAGGAAACTCCTTAGGACTACTTAAAGCCATGCATCCACGGATGTCGGTAATATACGCTAACATTCTTACTTGCAAATCAACACATGAATGTAAGGAAGAGACTTGATTTCATACACTAGATTTATATTCACTTGTATTTCCTATGTATATATAACTAACTTTATATCATATATGTATATTCATTCATTTATAAACTTTTGAAAATATATTTGGGATTTAATAGTGATACTAGCCACACATATTTTTAACTTAAATCAACACATGCAATTTGATACAAAGGAAATCATTTTATTTAATTAATTTTAAAAGAGATGGATGCATGAATCATATGTCATATAACATTTAACATGATTGGGGGGAAATAAAATTACACAAGCATGTGATTTCATTCAATCCAACTAAGTCCTAAGGATAATCAAACTAAATAAGATTATTTAAAACAAATCAAAGTTCTTTAATGTCATTTCATTTTCATATTTGATTTGATTTAAGAAAAGTGAAAGAGGTTTGCTAATCCTAATCCCATTCCCCATGTGTGAGTTAATTTGGTTTAATGAATAATAATTAGGTCAATTTTATGTCTTAATTAGGTTAGGGTATGAATTAAGTCAATTAATTAACCCTTACCATCACCTTAATTAACTAATTAATAATGAGCTAATATGATATGCAACCACTTGAAAAATAAATTTACAATTCTTCTAAGAAATGAAAGGGGCCTAATGCAATTGGCTCATGATTAATAGTTAATTAGGCTTAAGGGATCTCACTTAACTACTTTTATGATTTTCTCACACATATGAGTTAACCATAATTTAATTAGCTCTCTCTTTAGGTTATTGAACACCGAAAGTGTTACCCAAGATGGATTAAAGGTAATTAGATGTGAAGTGAATTTTAGATTGAGTTAATTAAGCTCATTACCATTTGGTTAAGTATTAAACATTTTCAATTAATGAAATTAACTTAAGGAAAGAGATTAAGAAAAAGGCCTTAATCTCAATTCCTAAGTCCCATATTTGATTATTTAGGCTCTGATTTTATCTTTGAGATTAAATAATTAATTAAGTACTTAACTACCTCATTAATTAATCAAATTCCAAAAAGTGAAGGAAGACTTAAGAAATGAATTAGGAAAAATATCCCAATCACATTCCCTAAGCTCCCTTACTATTCAATAGAGGTAATTATGCTTAAATGATTAATTAAGCCACTGTTGATTCACTAATTATCACTAATTAAATTAAGAAAATGATTAATACTTAATTAATGGATTTTCCTAATTAAACAACCAATAGAATTCGAGAAAAATAAGGGAGGCGGAGGTCATCCCCCTAAACATCCATAACAAAATTTTAGATTAATTGGGTGATTAATTATGAAGTAATTAAGCTAATTAGATTTCTAATTAAACCTTAATTAAGTCAAAATCATTGCTCAAAATCAATTGATAATAAATTTTCCAGATTCTACTCTAAAATATCTTTAAAATGAGCCTAAGTTTGTAATTTTTTTAGGATTAGTTATGATTTTAGAAAGTTTTCAGCTTAAAAATGAATTAATTAGGCCTAATTAATGCCTTAATCCCATCAAGCCATGTGGTGGCAGACACAGTGCGCTGACATAGCATGCTTTCCATGTGACATGATGGGATTGGCTATTTAAATTTTCACATCAAAGGCTCGGATGGCGTGACTTACGAACCATCGATCCCAAGATTGAATGACCATGATCGGTCATGTTTAAGAGATCAAGGGATCCAATATGGGATGTAATCAGATCCATTCATTCCAATCATGCAAAGCGACCATGATCGTCTTCTGGCGATGAAAGATGGATGTCTTCCATCTTTCCTTGTTCAATCAAGCTCACGAGCTTATTTTCCTCAAATTCACACCTTGGGGAGGGAGGCACACATCCAATGTCTAAAAACACATGTTGTACAAATTCACTTCACAAAAAACCAAGTGATTTGTAAAATTATCTCACCAAAGCTAATGTCTGGTAGTGGATCGATGGAGGTAGCTTTGCCTAGTTGACATGAGGCCCTATTGAGAAGCTTTGAGATTGATTTGGTGTAGGTTGCTCCTAAGGCCAAACTTCTCCTATTTGGTGATGATCTGGAACTCTATCTTGGTGCTCAGGAAGGCTTGGGAGTGCTTGGTTGGGAGAATGCGATGGTGTGGGTGCAAGGAATTGAAGTTTGATTTAGCAAAGGGAGAGTATTGATCATAAGAGTGATGTCATATTTTAACTTTGCTCAGGGAGGAGGAATGCTAATCAAGGAAGGCTTGGGATGCTCTAGGAAGCTTTGAGGAATTTTGAAATGGCCTCAGGGACTCACATAAAGTGATTTGTATCGAATCCCACTCGAATTTAAGGGGTATACCCCTCAGTTTCTCATAATGGATAAATGGGATTGATCTCACAAAATTCATCAATTGGCCACCGTCGAGTCATCAGTGGTGGTCTACTCAGTGGCACACCATGAGTGGATGAAGTAAGTCAGTAAGGCTTGATATGGGGAGATTGTGTGGGATTGATCTTCCTTGCATCCATTGGGTTCGTCCATGAGGGGAAATGGCTTGGCTTATTTCCCTTGGTCCATGGTAGATGCTAGGATGGCTTAGGTTGGGCTAGGAAGCTTAGGCTTGCCTGATTTGGCAAGTGGAGGACTGTCGGGGGGGGGTAGGATGTTAAGTGGACTTTGCCACTTATGGAAAGAATCGAATACGAAGAGAGGGTGTCCATTGGTTAATGCCCTTGGGATGGGTCCCACATGGATTTGCGCTGGTTTGAGGCTGACCTAGGGTTCATTTGTGTCTCTTTATGTTAGCCACCAAGGTTCCAAAAAATAGTTTTGGGTGATTTGGCTTCATATGGTCAAAATTTGCTCATTTGGGTTAGGTTGGGTTGGGTTGACTAATTGGTTAAATTTGGTCAAACTAAGACTTAGGTTAGGTTCATATGATGATTTGGGACATTCTAGTTCAATTGGTTTTGACTAATTTGGCTTAGGTTTGAATTTGACTCATTTGGATTCAAAAGGTTCAAATGGGTCAAGTTGACCAATTTGACCAAATTGGGTTGGGTTAGGTGTTGAGTCAAGTTCAATTGGTTGATTGAAAGTAATTGTAGACTTTAGTTTGATTTAATTTGGATTTAATATAGATTTTGGCCATTTGACCCTTTTGATCAATTTGGGCTAGATTGGGTCAAGTTGACCAATTAGTCAAATTGGGTTCAATCATGGCTTTGGTCAATTTCAATAAGTGATTTGGAATGAACTTGAGCTATTGGTTGCAATCAATTTGGGTCAAATCATGATTTGACTCATTTTGGCTTTTTAGGCTAATTTGGGTCAACTTAAGTCAAATGACCCATTAGACTTGGTTTGGCTTAATTGATGGCTTGGTCATGTTCAATCATTGATTTTGAATGGGTTTGAGTCAATGGTGACTTGTTGGTGACTCGTTGGATGACCACCAGGGTGACTCATTGGTGGCACAACAAGTCAAACCTAACCTAAAGATGACTACTGAGAGAGTGCTGACCTGGGGACTTATCTCAACTCAAAAGTAGTCAAGCGATTCCTATAGGGAGTTTTGCTGACACTGCCCTAAAGATAGGATGCATGCTTGGGAAAAGGTTTCGCTAGGGGTTTTCCTCCTAATCCATAATCGAAGATATATATATATATATATATGTTTGCATGGACCTTGTTGGTGTGCAAGGGACCACACTAAGAAGGAGCTCATATCAACCTAGTATTATCTCAGACTTACTGTACCAAAGGAGAATCTACATATATATGAGACAAGTTCTACAACCACAAGGGTGGCTACTAAGAATGGGGGGTTGTCCAATCCAAGAGTAACTGGGGCAGTGTCTAAATGGGGCCACTAAGGACATGATCCAAATAGAGTTCCCACAGGGGAGGTGTCGCTTGGGGCATTATATAGAACCATATAAAAGAAGGCCTGTAGGTATTCGATGGCCAACTCAAGGAGAAAGCATAGTAGTCTTACATCTGCCAAGAGTAGTGTATCCACCGGGTGGGTCACCGTCAGCATGGTGATAACTAGAGGGTCTACATATCGAAGATGGGTCTATGTTGGACCTAATCACCTAATAAGAACTCCTAAGAAAGATGGGTCTATGCATATACCAGAGATCTTTCCCCTAATTTACATGGAGAAGTAAAATAAGATTTATTTTATGCCGGGTACTTTAGTTCCTTATAGAAGCAAGCTTCCATAGTTAATTATATCTTAGAAAATAAGAATTTTCTAAGAACACTCTCAATCAAAATAGTAAATAAGTATCTTCAAAGATTTCAAAGCTAGCCTATCAAAAGATTAGGTATTATAAAAATCAAATGGGGGAGTTCAAATGTAAAGACTTATTTGTGAATTCCAAAGGAGTATAAATACAGAGCACCCATGATACTAGGAAACCTAGTGAGTGCTACAATCTACCCTATAGTGAGGCTTTACATATTTAAAAGAGAGAATTTACTTTTTGTTTAAGTTGGAATCTTATTAGAATGTTAGAGCTTATAGTCCATCAACATAAGATTATGGAAATGCTTAATAGGTGAGGACTTATAACTCATAGCCCGAAGTACATAAATAGCCTCAAAAATTAAATCTAGAACATTATAGCATAAGCTAAAAGCACGACCCGAGTCTAATAAAAAAAATGGAACATAATGGTTTACCTTCACATGAGAGAATAAACCCATCCCGACTCTTTTGGGCTTCAAACCACCTAAAATGGAAGCTAGCTAACACCTCATACAGTTTAAAACTGAGTTCTAGGAAGATAGCTAGGCTATTTTTTAATTAGGAAGGAAGCTAGAATCTTAAACTCACTACCTAAGAGACTAGGTCATGACTATCATGAAAATATGACTTAGACTAATGCAAAAAGTTACAATCTTTTACACCATTTTGACACATTAATTTTGGACTAAGGCCTGAGATAATTATGCCCATATGCATGAAAAAATAAAGTTATGAGCTAAATCATTAGGAGGAGGTATTCTCCACTACAAGAGACTGCTCTCAAAGGTCAAGCATATCCCCTATCATGCAAGAATGGGGACTCCCTATTCAAGAGTGAAACAGTATGGTATTTATGGTGTGATAATATATAACATTCAGCTAAAGGGTTACTAAATCTTTTATTTATCTTGATTATGGACCTAAGCTTTAAGATGAAGTTATGAGTTATATTACAATTCAATTATGAGTTATTATTGAGGATAGATAATTTAATTTAATCCTAAAGAGCATACCACATCCAGGCCATAGATCAAATCATCACACTTTAAGAAACCTATGAAAAACGACAATATTGCTCCTGATTTCTTGAATTTGGTTTCAGTGGATGCGGCCACTTGATATTTTCTTCATCTCGAATAGCCATTAGGATGTTAACACGAGATGTGTTGTGGCGTGTATTCCTTTTTTGGTTCACATTGTTGATATGGGGTCGTGGAGGAGATCGGCGCATTGCTTCTTTTGATAGGGAGTGCATTCCACAGGGTGCTTTTATGTTTTCCAGTAGATTGCTCAAATTATTTGCGATGAGCGTGTAGCCTTCATCGAGATTTGTGCTTCTACGATGATGGCGGTATCTACCATTAGTGAGTAAAAGAACGGGCAGTCCTCAAACTCCTCTTAATAGTTCGGTCTTGGCTGGCGAGCTTCTAGGAGAACCTCGGAAGTATTCCTTAAGGGATTCCCTCATTTTGATAAATGCCAGAGATGAGAGGAATCTTTAATGATCCTTTGATTTGCAATGGTTGTACAAACATCTTGGCGAGTTAGTCAAGGTATGGATAGATTCCCTTGGAAGGAATAGAACCAAGTCGTCCCTTGAGGGTAAGCTGGAAAGACGACAAAGCGGTGTAGGAGCTCGTTGGATATGCATGATGGTCGTAATGGTCGATGTGTTGTCGCCCCATCATAGGAATCAATGTTCGGAAGCTTGAAACCCACGGGAATAGGATGTTGAAGAATAGCTTCAGCTAAAGGTGAGGATTCCTCATAGCCGCGGTGAGGGGAAGATGATTTCTCTCTTGGAGGTGAAATTCATCTTGCATTAGGCATCATAATTCTGCACATATAACATGACGAGCGGGGTCAGCAGGACGAGAATGTGTCAAGCTACCAGTAATGATTGGTAGATTGGATTAGTTGGCTGCGTGATGGATGAGGCTAGCGGTGTCAAGGAGATCGACATCACGTTCTAAGCGGAGAAATTTGCATCAAGAAAATTAGCATTTTGACCTCCCACTATGATCGATCTTGGGGAGATGTGTTTTCCAGCGGTAGGCTGTGTTCCTCGCAAAAGTCGGATCATCTCATTTTGAGACTCTTCCATTGGCGCACGATCTTCTAAAGAAATTTCTACGTCTTCAAGCAGTCCGCTATCGAGGGGAAGTGGCGAAGGTTCGTCCTTGGTTCAGGATTGGTTTTAGTGGCGGGAGTTGGAGGGAGGCTCCATTATTACAGTGTTCTTTGTTAGCATAATTCATAGAATTGTGATTGAAGGATTCTCATCCCTGGCAAAGCTGCGTCTAGAAAACCAGTTTAGAGTGAAAGTTTTTTAGCTTCGTTGTGAAATCCACCGCAGGTATAAAAGTGTGAATAATAAAACTCCAAAATTTTTATGTGAAAAATCTCGAAAAGAGGGAAAAACCACGGGGCCTAGCCCAGTAAAAAGCTTCCACTATGTATCTGTTTGAGAGTACAAAATCTTCCCGATCGGGATTGAGTGTATATGGGAAGGGACAACAGTTGCTAGTAATAGACAATGTTGACGATGATGTTGACGACAAAGTTGACGATGAAGTTGACGACAACGTTGACGACGAAGTTGACGTCAAAGTTGACGACGAAGTTGACGACGAAGTTGACGGCAAAGTTGACGACAACGTTGACGATGTTAGCCAAAGTTGACGGCAACGAGAATGGTGGTGGCGATGCGCGTGGTTCGGCCGAGTGGAAGCACGATTGTGCTTGGAGGATCTTTAGAGCTCTCTTCTCTCTCTCTTGCTTGGGCCTCATATGAGGAATGAGGCTATTTATAGATTGGAGGAGGACATCTGTAAATACATGCAAAATCAAACCACTCCTCCATCGGACGGCTCATGATGATTCCCTTGATCATATGATGTATTTTGTGTATTTGAATGCTCAAATGAAGTCAGAATTTTGAAATCTTGGGCTTGTTAGATCTGGCTCGTCGAGACGCTCGATTTGACTTGTATTCCACATTTTGAGAACTTTTAGAGTTTAACTAATATCCCAAAGTTTTAATGATATTTTAAGTTCTTGATCTTGACGGTTTCATTTTCGGATCAGCTTGCTTTTAACATCAAGATTCGTGCTTCGACTAGTAATATTTTAAGTGTCATATCAATTCTAATCTTCTAATTTGCCTTCAAACGAGTCAATCGCACATGTCTGATATACAGTGATCAATAGATATATCTTATAATAGATATTAAATTTATCCATTGCTTTTAGTTTTAATCACTAAGGATCTTCATATTTATTTCATGTTTGTTATTTTTGTTTTTATGTTTTTTTTTTTAAAATATGTTTATTTAGTATATTTTTTAAGTATTTTTATTTTAAAAAATAAATAGTATTATTTTTAAAAATACTCAAATAACTTTTAGATATTTTTTAATATTTTTAAAAATAACAATTATCACTAAATATGATTTATTTTGAAGTAAAATATAAACAAAACAAAATAAAAATCTAGAACAAAAAAACAAGAAATAAAAATAATCTCAAATAACTCCTAAGCCTTTTGTAGTCACTCAAAAGACTGGTAATTTGAAAATTACTGAATAAGTTAAGATATGTCATATTTATTTTTTTTCAATTAAGTATTGATTAAACTTTTGAGTTGTTTATTATAAAACTTGAAATCAACTTTTTTGGTCAAATAATTGTTTTATGTAATAGGCCTTTTTGAGCTTAATTTATTTAACAGGTCTAATTAGGCCACACCAATAAATTATTTAGGTCAATTAGACTATTTTTAACCTAAACAAATTTGAAGGGATGGTTGACTAGAACCATTTTCGCCACCTTTTAGGTTTAGGCGTTATTGACGTTATTGACCTAATTGCACAAATAGGCTAATAAGGGTTCAAGTAGGTCATCGCTTAGTTCAATGATTAGCTAGGGTCAAAATATCTATTGTTTAATAATATAAATTATATGAAAGAGATTTGACCATTTAATTAGATTAATTAGTTTAAAATCACCAATTATACCTAAGAGTTTAAGGGATTTGAAGTTTAGATTGATTATAGATCAAAACTAATATTGCAATCCAAATTCAAATATTTAATGGTCAATTACAATCATAGGTTTAGGGCTAACCTAGAGTTGACCCAGATTTACCTATAGACATAGTATATTAGGGCTCCAAAAATTCGCCACCGATCTCTCGATGAAGAGAGTATGATTTAATGTCGATTCAATTTTCAGAAGGCAGATGGAATAGTAGATAAGACACTACCCAGAGATTTGCCCTCATTTTGTCAGGACTTAGATGGTTCTGGTTTCTATAAAGCACCTAATTACCCCTCTAATATTGAGAGAGCTTTCGGGGCTAGTATTAGATCGTTTAATGCATAGCACATAGTAGCATCATGTGGAGTTTTAGAATTTAAATTTATGAAGTTCATCATTCTTTAACTTAAAGCGGTTGGTTGGGGGAATGATGGCGATCAAGATCCCATGGTTCCATCATCACGTCGTGGTCCCTAATCTACTTAGTCAGAGAAGGTAGTCGACCCAACAGAAGGACATCAATCATGGTTATGGCCGCCCAAGGAAACCTTGTAGACACTGGGTGGTGTTTATCGAAGGAGACAAGCTTAAGTCCACTTTAAAGGACTTTTGCCTATGCATCCTATGGTTCACATCTTAAAGCGCCATTGGGAGTATACAAGCTACGTTGTGACCATAATATAATAGTGTCATTTGGCGAACCAACCGGCCGAGAACTCTAATAATGCATCAGTGGATTTATTGGTCACGCATGAGGACACGAGCCATCCTTATTGGCATAAGATTGATTGAGTGTGAATATAGATGTGCACTTGACTTGACATTGGCTCCTTTGTGAGTTAGAGTTTTCTTAATTTGTCACCTTCAATAAACAATTGCAGAAAGTGGATGGATTGAATTTTGTTTTAAGTATTTAAGGATTGAATTTTATTTAGGCATTTATACTTAATAACATATTAGAATTTTTCTTTAAATTAATACTTGATTTAAAAGATTCAAATTAAATTGATCTGAAATTGCAAATACATTTTGATGACGATATCTCCTCTGGTTGAAATATCTATTCAATACAGCCATCATCCGGGATAGACCTTGTCAACTTTGCTCATTTGCTAACAAAGGATGAGTTCTATGAGTTGTATTCATGAATTTGGATTTGAGATGTTTTAACATAAATACTTTAAAAATTTAGATAATAATAACCCCCTCCATTTAGATTCTACAATCAACACAATCACCGGAGATTTGATTATAAGATTTTTCTAGTTAGATAGTTGTATGCAAATGTATAAATCAAATTCTCTTCTTGGTGATTGAGCATTTGATTTAGAATCAATCATGTCAACTCCTATTTTATGAGGAGGATTGGATTGATTTAGTAGGACTTACGACTTCACCATATAGATAAAGTGGCCGAATTATATTTATTTCAATTTCATTGAATTTTGTGTAATTTATAAAATTTGCATGCTTTACAAGGCAATTAAGGCTATGCTTAAGACACTTCTCGTGGAACATGTAAATCACTTGAGGATGCTTGCACACTTCTTAAAGCACTACATTTGAATTTGTTTTATCTCACATATAAATTATCTTGTCACTTGCATGAATCTTGATGTGTTGCTTCAAATATAAGTTTACCTCATAATATGTGTCATATATTTTTTAAATGATTAGCACACATTTCAATACATTAATTATGAATATAAATTTTCTTTGAAATATGTGCTTAATTAACTCACGATCTTTAATTGCTTGCATGCATAAAAATGCATGAATACTAGTATAAATTGTCTCGATATATTTGCATATTATGTTACCCCTTATAATTTATTGCATATATTTTGAGGTTTAAGCTTTAGATTATCTTGAGATGAATGAGAAACATATCTTTTCATGTAGTTTGCAAAACTCTTCACTATAATATTTAATCACTGTTTAACTTATTTTTAATTTCATTTTGGCCACTTAATCACTTAAGATATTATTTAATTTTGTCTCCAATAAGTTCAAAGTTTTTGGCAAAAATTTCAATAGCACCTCCCCTAGTTGGGGAGTTTTAAAAGAAGCCTACTCACCCGTCTAAAAAGATGCACATGAGTGATGTTTTGCAACACCGCGATATATATCTTTCAACCTAGTTATCTAAAAATATACGCATAGGCTCTTCACAAACATGCATAATATCAAATATAATATTTTTGCACATTGAGATGCATTTCATATATATTTACAAGTGAGGTGGCTAAGAAAATAATAAAATTATGTGTAGAATTATATTATATATATATATATATTATATATATATATATATATATGATTTATATATATATATATATATATTTATTTAGAGAAAGAGAATGTATTTTTTCCTATAGCTCACGGCAAGAGAGAGAGAGAGAGAGAGAGAGAGAGAGAGTGAGGAAAGAGAGATAAAATGACCGGAGGAGAAAATAAAAGAAATATGTAATAAAATTTTTTTTGCTGTAAACCGTAGAGAGAGAGAGAAAGAGAGAGAAAGAGAGAACTATAGAGAATGTTTTAGTTTGGACGGGGAGGAATTTGAGTGGATCAGCTGGTGGGTTAGGCTCGCTGCCAAGTGGAGATGACGAAATGAGTGGCCATGGTTTGGATGGGTGCAATGAGGCAAGAGAGTTGAGGTGAGCTGAGGTTGTCGGTTGGGTTTTGTTGGTTGGCCGGTTGGCTTGTGGAGTTTGCCAGCAGAGGTGCTACTGCAGGTCGTCGTAGGCGAGAGGTAAGCTCACCGGCGACTAGATGGGGTGTGATGTGCGTCGATGGCGAGGAGCTTGACTGACTTACGATGTGCACGTGGAAGATGTTGTCCGAGACGAGTAGCTTGACTGGCCAATAAGCTTTTGAGGTGAGTGGTGGCTTCTCGTTCGCGAACTGGAGAGTAGGGGTGTGCATTTAGTATACTTAAATGATTTGAATGATGAATTTTAGAAATTAATTAATTTTGGATTTTTAAAAAATTAGATTAAATTGATCAAATAGAATATAAAATTAAACAAATCAAATAATAATTTAATTTAGTTATTTTTATTTGATTTTAGATAAACTAAAATTTATTATATTTAAAAACTATTTATAAAATTTATATTCATTATATAATTTTTTATATAATAAATAAAGTGCATTAAAATATTTAAATTTTATGATGATTGAAAAAAGTTATCAAATAAATAAATTTAATTTATTTAGTTTCATTCAAAATTTTATTTAACAAATTAGTTCAAAATCAAAACTAAAGTTTTTATTAATTACAAATAAAATTTAAATTAGTAAGTTCAAAATTGAATCAAATTACTCAAAAAATTATAATTTAATTTTGATTAAAATCAAATAATGCACAACTCTACTGGAGGAAAAGGAGGAATGATTTCAAAGGTAGAAGTGAAAATGAGAGAGATGGATGAGACAATGCGAGGTGCTACAATGCAGGAAACTCAATTCGGCTTTGACGTAGGAAAGGGGAGTTTCGGTGAGATGAACTGAAGTTTTAATTTAAAATTTATTTTCTTTATCCCCTTGATTCCGGCCGTTAATAATGAATTGTATTTATATAACTTAATATAAAAGCTTATATGCGTGAGGGATTAATATATATATATATATATATATATATATATATATATATATATATATATATATATATATACACAATTCTTATGTATTTACATATCTAATATCTAAATTTCAATTTTTACATATATATAACACCCTAATCTTTAATATCACATCAAAAATACTACTTCATTTACTTTTTAAAAGTGGAATGCACCTTTTTAAGTATAGAAAGCGTTAGATAAGTAAATATCTAATTTAGATATATGTAAGATACATATACATATATATACATATATATATATATATATATATATATACATATATATATATATATATATATATATATTGTGTGATAAAATAAGAAAAAGTTTAAAACTTTGTTGTTAATTTACATCGAGAGGTTTTAAGAATAAACAAGAAAATTGCGATTTTTTCAAAAAAACTCGAAGATGGAAAAAATCACGCGGCTAGCCCAACAAAAAAAATATTATGTATCCGTTGAATAAAAGTTTTCCGATAAACGGATTACAGTATAGAAGGGCTGAATGAAAATCTCAAAATAAGGAAACAACATATGCACGTGGGATTGTAATAATTATTGTGGGTTGATGATGGAAAGCAGGGCCGAGGTGAAAGTCGGTGATGATCAAATTGGCGCGGCAGCAACGGCGGTTGATGGCGGTTGATGAATATGAGATCGATGGTGGTGGCGACAAGCCGACGGTGGTCGGCGAATCAAAGCACCGACACGGTCGCCGGTGGTGACCCGATGTGGTCGGTATGACCGATATGGTTGATATGAATAACATGGTGATCGTGGATCGGTACAGTGGTCGGCGATAATGACCGAATCTGGTAAATGAATACCAGATCGGTGACGGTAAGCAGTGGTCGGCGGTGATGACCGGTAACTGCGATCGCCGACGGTGGTTGCGTGATGACCGATGGTGATCGACGACGGTGTGGTGATGACCGACGAATGGCGATGGCGCACGACCGCAATGATCGGCGATGGTGGCAGCGACGTGATTGGCGGTGATGACCGCAACGGTTGCGTGATGACCGATGTTGATCGGCGATAGGTCGCGTGATGACCGGCACGGGTTGACACACCAGATCGGAGGCCGGTGGTGGGGGTGGTCGACCGCCGAAGCAGTACGATTATGCTTGGAGGATTTCAAACTTTAGAGCCTCTCTCTTCTAAGCGACTCCATATAGGAAGAATGAGAACTATTTATAGATTAGAGGATAAATTTATAAATACAAATCAAACCACTCCATCGGATGGCTCAAATGATTCCGGATCATCGATGTATTTTAAGTATTTGAATGCTCAAATAAAGTCGAGAATCAAGAGATCTTGGGCTTGTTAGATCTGGCTCGTCAAAACGTTCAAATTGATTATAAACACTCAATATTTAGAAGCTATTTAGAGATTTAACTGATATCCCAAAAATTTCAATGATATTTTAAATGCTTGATCCGGACTAATTTTGACTTAGGATTAGATTGCTTTTGACATCAAGATTTGTGCTTCGACTAGTAGAATTTTTAGTGCCATATCAGTTGCCCCTATTTTTGGATGATATTATCTCTATCATCCAAAATATATGCCAAATAATTAAAAATATCAAATTCTTCGATAAAATTTGCAGGTTTATTAACCATATAGTTTGAGAGAATAGATCTTAGATGCGATTATGATCACATGCGGGTGCAGCATGGTGTGTCGCGGTACTCATGGGCGGATCAGGGGTTACGGATCGCCACTTCACTTCAGCTGGTGCACTCTGTGCTTGCGCGTGACGTAGCGTGGCTCCCTTTACCTGGACACGTCGATGAGCATTTTTTTTCGATTTTTTTAATTTTTTTTCCGTGTTTTTCATTTTTTATTTTTTCCCTTTTTGCCCCTATAGTGGGAACCTCCCAGGGTCAAGTAAGAGAACAACTCCCATATGCTCTAGTATTTCTCTACATTAGATGAGAAATCATCTAGCAGAAATTCAAGGGCTAGGGTAAAAATTTTTTTTTTCTTTTTTTTTGTCAGCAAAGTTCTGACCTTCTTCTTAAGAAGGTCATCAGCTTCGATCAAGACCTTTCGATCAAGGCAGCGATTCATGATTTTCCCGCGAGGCGTCAATTTTCCTCGTTCGACGGGTTTGGAGACGATTAAGGCCCGTAGTTCATATGGTGAGGCTCCAATTTTCCCTCGAGAGAGGCATCAATTATCCTTGTCGGACTGACCGGGTTTGGCGGTGATCAAGAATCGTGGATCATACGGCGAGGCTCTGATTTTCCCTCGAGAGCGTCAATCTCGTCGGAGACCGGGTTTGGGCGATCAAGGCTCATAGTTCATATGAGAGGCTCGCCTTCTCAGAAGCGTTAACTATCCTCATCGCGAATGGGTTTGGAGGCGATCAACGTAGCTCATAGGTTTTCCCGAGAGAGACATCAACTATTTGGAGGCGATCAATATCCATTCATCGGTGAGACTTTTTCCCGAGAGAGAGGCATCAACTATCTTCGTCGGACTGGCCGGGTTTGGAGGCGATCAAGACCCATAGTTCATGTGAGGCTCAGATTTTCCCGAGAGGCATGTTTGTGGCGATCAAGGCTATTTTCTACTTCTTCTTGTAGGAAATTGAATTTCTTGAAACTCAATGGATGGTTCAACAATTGACAACCAAGATGGCATCAATTAGGAACCATCCTTGAAAAACTCAAAAAGGCGGTAATTTGAGTATAGTGAAATAACTTTTTCTTTTTTGATCTCATATGTGTTGCATATTTTTGTCGGATCGTAGGCAAAAAATTTTATCTAAAGCTGTCCATGAGCAACAAAGTCAGGAAATGATATGCCCAAGTATTGGGGTGAGTGAGTTGCTTCACATAATTCTCAGACTTTTATCTTTCTCTCTCTTTTTTATTTATTATGTATTTTCGCACGATGATGGCCGGAAGAAAATCAATAGCATGACAGCTACAGATGATATATCATCCACTATCATAATAGTTTAATGGTGCTCCACGTGAAAATTTCATTTCCCAATGAGTTGGTGACTATTATTGCCAAAAGTGATCGAGCATATTCACCTTTGCCGGGATCCTTTCTTTTAGATTCTTCATGCGGAATGTGATTGGCTCTGAATTGATTGAGATCTTTAAAATAGTGTAGCTTTGTTACAAATTTTATTTAAGCTTTAGTAATCATCGTTGATTTGACTGTCTTCTTTAGAGAATGTGGTGTTACTTTGAACATCAAATACTTATGCCAAATATGTAGATTCACATGTGATGCTCTGGGACATGTTTCTTATTGAGCTATAAAGAATTGTATATAATTTTTTTTGATCCATCTAAAATTATTGAGATTATGAAAAAAATTGGGGCTTCCATGAGAGATGTGGAAGATTGAATGACCTTCTAGATCCATTACTGATTGAAGAAAATAAAATCTTAATGACTCTTAATATTTATGATGCAGAAAGCTTGCAGCATGAGTTAAGTCATATTGTCAAGTATATAATTGAAGATAGAATGTTCAAGATTGGCCTTTCCATTCAGGCAGGAAGATCTCATGTTCTTCCATTAAAGAAATCAAGTAAAGGTGATGAAATGTCTCATCATATTTACAAGATTCTTTCAAGAAGCCCGTTACAAAATCATGGTGATATCAATGTTTCTTCTTTAAAGAAAAAGAAGACATGTCAGTAACTTCAAATATTTAGAAGATGTTAATTGGCCTCGAGTTTAGCTATCTCAACTCATAATGGAGGTTCATTTCTGCATATTCTGAAGAGGTGTTAAAACGTATGCACTACGTTAATGAGCGGAGAATTAGTGCGTTATCTTCATTCTCTTTCTTTTCTTATTTTCTTTTTTCTTTGTGTTGTGATTTTTTGATTGTAGGTAGCTCAAACATTAGAGCGATGGCTCATTTGGGTGTCAGATAAAATTGATGTAAAACAAAATATTTGCAAGGATGAGTATAGAAGGTGAGTGCTAAGGCCAAAAGTGGAACTGGATCCCTAGGGGTAGAGGAGGATATCAACTTCTCTTTCTCTAGCATCGGAGGTGGAGCATACTATGATGAGCGATGAGGTGAGGTAGAGACTCGCTAGAAAGAGAAAAGACTCAAGGCACTTACAGTGAGAAGAATGCTCTTGAATTGGAGAAAAGCATTACATCATCATCTTTAGAAGGAGCTTATAATGTCGAAGCGGAAGCAAATGAAATCTCCTTGAAGGCGTGGAAGACTTTAAGGAACTAACTTATCGTGATGTTATTGAGGACCATGTCTAGAAGCTCGTAATCAAATTCTTGATGTTGAAGGACATGGAGCGCCAATGTTAGGAGGAAGGCTTCATTCGAGGATTCCTAAAAGGAATCTGCTTAGTACTTCACAAAATTGGAGCTAGTATTGAGAATCTCTCTTCCAGCCAAGTATCTGAAGATCCTTCGCTAAATTTATGAGATGAAGGGGTTGAGAGTGAGTTTAAGGGAGCAACTTCTAGTGGTGAGAAGAATGTTGATATCATGTAGTGTCACTCGAGAATACATTTCTTTTTTTTTTTATCTATGTATTATTATTATTTTTTGTATCCAGAATTTTTATTCTTTCTTATATCATGTTAGAGCTATCAATGACATTAAAATTTTTTGGGTGATTTACTCTTGTTTTATTGTTTTGATCTATCGTGATTGGTGAATATTATTTGACATGCTAACGGATGAGGTCATGAGAAGTCCACCAAGGAATTTTGGCCTATTAGTATTAAATATTATTTGATATCTTACATGTATGGAAGAGGCGTGGAATGTCCACTAAAGACTTTTGACCTATCCTGATATTAACCAAAGTGTTACTTGACTTATCTATATGGAAGAGGTGGAATGTCCACCAAGGACTTTTGACCTATCTTAGACATTAGTCAAAGTGTTACTTGACTTCTTATATGAAAAGGTTTGATCAAGTCCCCTAGGATTGATCATGCCCCAACAGACACAATGTGAGTTGTGCATTTCTCAAGTGGGAGGATTAAATGAAGAAGTTTGTTTATATGCAATAAGTTTTAAAGAAAAGACCATAAACTTATTACTCTGATAAGGTTGATGATACAATCATAAGATAATTTTAACAAAGATATGAGTTTGAAGAGGAAATGATAAACGAGATAAAATAAAGTTATAATAATTATGCATTAGAAATTACTGATAATATTTTTGGAGATTCTTGGTGTTCCAAGTTCGAGGTAAGGTTTTTCCCTCTGGATCCTTGAGCTTAAATGTTCCCCGTAGCTATAATACAAGGGCCATCCCAAAGATGTGAGAGTTTTTTGCATTGAGGGCCCGCGTCAAGACTTTACAGGACTAAGTCACCGACAGAGATGAGACGAGGTTTCACTCTTCTGTTGAAGTGACAGCTACCTTTGGTGGTAGGAAGCAGTCCGAAGTAAGGCCATATCATGAGTTTGAGAGAGTAGGTCCAGATTTTGTCAGAGTTTTTCTTCATGACTATCATGATTGAATGATTGAACTCTTGGACTTGAAATCCCAATATCTACTGGTATAATAGCTTCTATGTTGAAATATAAATTATATGGTGTCTCACCACTCAGAGTTCGCGATGTAGTGCGGTAAGCCCAAAGAACATTAGAGAGCTCCTCAACCCATTACCCCCCAGTCTTCTCGAGATGTGTTTTTAACCCTTTGAGTATAGTTTTGTTGGTAGCTTCAGTCTGTCCATTAGTTTGAGGATGGGCTGTATATGTGAATGATCTTTACAAAAAGACATAAATACTTTTCCAATAAATTGGGTTCCATTATTGGTGATGATCTTTGCAGGAAGACTGAATCAACATACTATATTTTTCTAAATAAATTGTTTAGCATTTGTTTCTGTGATTTTAGCGAGTGGTTCAGCTTCCACCAATTTAGTAAAGTAGTCGACAACTAAAATGATAAACTTTTATTGCCCTAACGCTACTGGAAAAGGTCTCATGATATTAATTCCCTATTGAGCAAATGACCACAGACTTTGAAGGGCTGAGAGCTCTATATGTGGTGTATGAGAGAGGTTAGAGTGTAACTGACAACTCGCATATTTTTTTGTGAACTCGAAGGTGTCTTGCTTCATCGTAGGATAATAAAACCCTTGCCTTATAATTTTAAGGGCTAGCGGCCCTCCTCCTAGGTGTTCTCCACATATCCTTGAGTGAACCTCTCTTAATGCATAATCGGCCTATGATGGTGAGAGGCATTTAAGATATGGCCCAGAAAAAAACTCATTTGTATAGTTCACCTCCGATAATAATAAAGTTTGCGACCTTGGGAGGCAGTTGGGTCTTCAAGAAGGGTCCCTTCTTGTAGAAAGGATATGATGGGGTCCATTCATGAAGGTTCCTTTGTCTCAGTAATTGCTTGTATTACCCATGAGCCTTGGATATTAGGAAAATATATTTCCTCAATATGCCTTCTCTTAAATAGATCTCCAGTAGTAGAAGTAGCGAGCTTAGCGAGAGCGTCAGTTCAAGTGTTCTTCTCTCACAGTATGTGAATGATTTGATGTGTCTTGATATGAGCAAGAAGTGACTTCACCAAGCTGAGGTATTGTGCTAGTTGAAGATTATGAGTATTAAAGTTTCCCTCAACCTAGGAGGCGACAAGTTGAGAGTCAGTGTGGATCATTAAGTTTTGAGCTTCACAATCATGACAACCTTACGATGGGAGCCTCATATTGCCATATTATTAGTTTGGGAATTTTAGGCGAAGCCCATACTTTAAGGTATCATGTTGGAGGGAAATAAGTAAGATTCTTCTTCGACACCTGTATTTCCTGAAGCTCCATCAACATAGAGGGTCCATTAAGGAGGTGAAATGGGTGTAATAGATAGCTCATTTGGAGTAGGGGCAGTGCATTCCACTATAAAGTCTGTGAGTACTTGAAGTTTATGTCTGTATTGGGTAGGAAATGGATATCAAACTCTCCCAATTTTAAAGACCATTTGATTAATCTCCTAGATGCCTCTAGTTTCTGTAGAATGACCTTTAATGATAAATGAGTGTAAACCGATGGTGTGAGCTTGAAAGTATGGGCATAATTGAGAAAACTAAAGCCAAAGCCATCTTATCTTCGGATATAGCGACTTTCTATATCAAAGAGAATTTTGCTATATTAAATTGGTGTATCACATTTTCTTCACTAAAATTGAGCTTATCATGTGGGAAGAGATTGTGAGATATAAGTATAATATCTCTCCTTAAATGGCTTGGATAATAAGGTAAAGATGCTAAATATTTTCTTCTCAAAAGCGACTTGACATTCATCGGTCTGAAAATTATTATTTTTAGCTCCCTTTAATATTTTAAAGAATGACAAGTATTTATCCCTGCTAAGCGGGATAAAGTAGCAATTCATCCATTCAAGTGTTGAACTTCTTTGATATTCTTGAGCCATATCTGAGGCTCGATTTTCTGGATTAGCTTCAATCGTGGTGGGTGATAATGAACCCAAATTTTTCCACGTAAAAAAGCACACTTGCTCATTAAGTTATGTTATAATGACAAAGAAGGTTAAGGCATATTTCTATGTAAATATGTTGTGATTCTTCCAAGCTTTTACTAACATGCATCACATATACCTCCATTGTGTGGCCTAAGAGGACTTGAAAACCTTATTCATAAGGCGTTGATAGGTAGCACCAGCATTTTTTTAACCCGAATGACATAACTTGGTAACAATATAAACATTTATATGTTTGAAATGATGTGGCTCATCCATTGGGTCCATTTTATTTGGTTGTAACGGTGTGCATCCAAAAAAAAGAGCATTTGATTTCTAGACATAGCATCGACCAATTGAGCAATTCGAGGGAGAGAAAAACTATCTTTCGTGCAAGCTTTATTGAGATCAGTGTAATCAATACACATTCTTCAAGTTGCTTGCTTAACCATGATAATATTTGCTAGCCATGTATGATAATGTACTTCTTATATGAATCCCTTAAGAGCTTGTTAACTTCTTGTTCAATAGCTTAGAGGTGATTGGGTGTATAACTCTGCTTCTTTTGGATGATTGGTTTGAATGTTGGATCAATCTTGAGGGAGTGCATGATCACATTAGGGTCAACTGGCATATCTGTCAGACTCTAAGCAAAGATGTCTTGATTTTTGTGCAAGAAGTTTATGTATTTTGCCATCTATTTATCTGAGAGCAAAGATCCTTTGTTAGAGGTTGGTCATCGACAATGAAACATGGAGCAAATCTTCTAGGTGAAGCTTAGGATACTTCTTCATCTCAAAATTAAAATTTTTTGATGTCAGGTCAGAAGGCGTGTTTGAGCTTGTATGAGGTAACATAATAATGCTATTTATGATTTTTCAGACCACCAACTAATAGTTGAAAATTCATCTTAAGATGAGATATCTTGTAACAACCAAAATTGATTGGAGGGCCCAAGATAGCATTATGCAGAATCGACTTGACCACTGAATTGAATTGAATGAGTCACTTGAAAATTTTTGAGGACAACAGAAGGTGATTGCCCATTCACTGCGATTATCAAACTCATATAATGGTCCTACAGTGGGTTGGAGCTTTTTTCTAACCAAACCCATGCTAAGAAATGTTGAGTAAATAAAAACATCGATAGAAATCCCGTTATCAATTAAAATTCTATTAACATTATAGCATGGGTCACCGATCCATGCTTGTTGATCTTGATGAGGAACTTGGAACTTCTAAGTTCGTTAAAAGTGATGGAATGATCAATACAAGATTTCTTTAACTCTGGTTCTTCAGAGGTGGCAATGAGGGCTTGATTAGATAGTAGTGGTTCTCCTACGATTGTTTCAATTTCTCCAACTATCTGGCAACTATTTTATTGTTTCTATGATGATTGTCCTGGTTGCCCCCCAGTTAAAGTTATGTTTGCTTGAGTCGATTGATTCTACACAAATCGATGTAGATATCCTTGTTGAATGAGCCTCTTGATTTCTTCTTTGGGTTGTTTACACCAGTAGTATGTCCACGACTGATGGAAGTGACAATATTGCTCTTGATTGATTTGGTTTGAGATGTGATGGTCTCTTCATCTCGAATGACCATTCAGAACATTAACGAGATGTGTGTGTATTCCTTTTCGGTTGTGGTTCATATCGTTGATGTGAGAGGATCACGCACGCCTTGCTTCTTTTGATGGGATTATTGATTATATTCCGGGGCACTCTTACATGGATTGTTTATTTCACGATGGGCATTAATAATGTCGGTAAATATTTGAGAAAAGTCTAGGAATTTGGGGCTACCTAAGTATCTGAAACACTCTAAGGAGAACCTTTGAAGTACTCACCCTGATTCCTCATTTTGATGAATGCCGAGAGATGAGAGGAATCTTTAATGATCATCTAATTTGCAAATTATTATTACAAAAATCTTGGCAAGTTAGTCAAAGGTATGGATGGATCCCCTTGGAAGGGAGTAGAACTAAGTGCGACTTGAGGTGACTAGACAAAAGTAGTGTGTCGAGAGCTCATTGGATGCATGATGGTAATGGTCGATGTGTTCATATGAGTCAATTGATCATAAGAGTCGATGCTCGCAAGCTTGAACCCTATGAAAATATGACGTTGAAGAATAGCTTCAGTCAAATGTGAATACCCCTGATAGCCGCAATGAGAGGGAAGATGATTTTCAACTTTAAAGTGGAATTCTTCTCGCACTAAGCATTGTAATTCTGCATGTATAACATGACGGGTGGAGTCAATAGGATGAGAATGTGCCAAGCTACCGGCAATAATTGGTGGATTAGCAGTTGGTTGAGTTGCAAGTGATGGATGAGTAGAATTAGCGGTGTCAAGGAGGTCAACATCATGGTAGAGAAACTTTTAGCATGAAGGCCCGTATTAGCATTTTAACCTCCCTAGGATAACGATCGATCTTGGGGGAGATGTGTTTTCTGCAATAGTATTTGTCGTGTTTCTCTTAAAAGTTGGATTATCTCATTTTGAGACTCTTCCAATTGACACACACGATCTTCTAGAGAGATTCCTATTGCACATTCACCAATTGAGTTATGCCTATCAGGGAGAAGTGAGGCAAAAGCTTGGCGTCCTTGGTTCAAGGATTGGTTTCGAGAGTGACAAGAGTTGGAGCGAGAGGCTCCATTGTTAGTGTGCGTCTGGCCATAATAGGTGCTCACACAGATTACGATTATGGGGTTTGCTTCCACAAATGATGCCAAACTGTGCTAGAAAATCGATAAAATTTATTAGCTTTGTTGTGGAATCCAGCACACACACACAAATGTTTGAAGAATAAACAAGAAAACTCCAGAATTTTTATATGGAAAAACCCTTGAAGATGGGGGAAAAAACCACGGGGCCTAGCTCAATAAAAATCTTCCACTATATATCTATTTTGGAGTACAAAGTTTTCTCGATAACGGGATTATAAATTGTATAAATGAAGAAGGTCGATAATGGAATCCAATCGAACAAACTTTCAATCATTATTGGGTTATATGATTGGTTGGATTGGCGGAATATGCGATGGTAAACGATGATGGCGGCGTTACGGCGGCATTATGTGGTGCATGACATGATGGTCAACGACATGGCCGGCAGGTGGTGATAACGACAACGATGATCGCGGTGGCCGGTAGCGGCCGGCGGTAGCGGCGAGCCGGCAATAGTGGTCAGCGGAATGATCGAGCAGTGGTAAGCGAGATAAGCGATAGTGGTAGCGATGATAACCTGCGGTGACGTAATGACCGATGATGGTTGCGCAATAGCTGATGGTGATCAGCGATGGTGCGAAGATGGTGTCACGGTGATAACCGGCGATGGTTGATTGAGGACCGGGTGGTGTCGGCAAGTAACGCGATTATGCTTGGAGGATTTTAAGTTTTAAAGCTCTCTCTTTTAGCAGGCTCTCATGTGAAGAATTAGGGGCTATTTATAGATTAGATGGATGATATTTCTATAAATATATGCAAAATCCGAACCACTCCATCGGATCTCTCAAAATGATTTCCTCGATTATCTGATGTATTTTAAGTATTTGAATGATCAAATAAAATTATCAAGAGATCTTGGGCTTGTTAGATTTGGCTCTTCAAGGCTCGATTTGATCATAAACACTCCATTTTAGGGATTTAACTAATATCCCAAAGTTTCCAATGATATTTTAAGTGATTGATCTGGACTAGTTTCGACTTAGGATCAGATTGCTTTTGACATCAAGATTCGTGCTTCAACTAGTGAAATTTTTAGTATCATATCAATATATATATATATATATATATATATATATATATATATATATATATATATATATATATATATTTTAGATTTTATAGTCACCTCACATGCGTCTATGATTGTGTGTTTAGCCTTTGTGTATCGACCTATACAATGTGAACCTCCATTTTAAATATTTCCATTTTTTCGAATATGCCTTGAGCAATTTATTTATAAATTCATGTTATTTAGGAAATGTCGATGGTCATCAGTGAACTTGCTTAATCTTTGCAATGTTGACTGACTTTTCTTGATTTTATTTATTCACTTAATTCCTGATAATTGAGATGAATATGATTCCATATGTAGCTATGTCTCCGTCGATTTCCGCGTTATCACATTTTAACATGAATGTGTAAGTCAACATATGTCTTTTCCCATCTAAAATTTAAATATGACAAGATATTTCAATAAACATTATGACATCTTTACAAGCTCGAATAAGTTTGAACCGTGGAACATGTTGATCTTATTTTAATTTTATGTATGTCTATCAAGGCTTACTCATCTAAAATGCTTTTGAAAATTTTCACCCATACCTTGATTTAAGTAGTGCTTTAAAAAATTCTAGCATTTATGGATTATCTTTATTTTAGGCAATGAATATTATAGAATATATACAATTACATAGGCCATAAACATTTTATCTTTTAAAATTTATCATTCATGCCATCATTATTTAATAGCTTACTTTCTTATCTTTAAACTAAGATGAAGCATAAAAGTTAAATGCAATTTATTTTAACTAAAATAAAATTAACTATATTAAAATATTATGTAAAATTTTTCTCCTATTTTAAATATCATTTATCTCTTTATGAAATATTAGCTACTTCTGTTGTAAGAATAAGTAGACAAATGAAAATGGTGATCTCAATTGTCTTTCTTGGAACTTCCATTATTTTAAGATTGTTTAAAAAGTGACTATCTCATGACATGCTCCAATGTAGATGTAAGTTTGAATCCTACCTACTGTTTATTTTATTTATTTATAATGAACAAAATCATAAGTCAATTTCAAATAAAAGAATTTTCAAATGGTAACATGAATACACACTAGCTCCTCGCTCATTTACACCTCTATTTAGCGTTGATGTGTGGTCCTCAACTATCTCAAATGATCACTTATTCCTACATATATATAGCCTTAGTATAGTGAGACCTATATTCATACAATTTAAAATAAAAATAAGGCTTATAAAAGAAATGAGAAAAGTAGAAAAATGTTTATTTTTCCACACAATTATAATGAATCAACTCCACTACTTCCATGAGAAGGTGAGAGATCTCTTCACAAAATGGAACTCGTCTCCACCATTGATGACTCACCAGCTGGTAAGCTTAAAAACTTAGTGAATTTTGTGTTTTAAATTATATATTTATGGTTAATTAATATTAATTTATGATTATTTCTAATTATTTTGATATTTTTGACAAGTGATTCTCATATGAATTAAAAAAGAAGAAATTAGAAATTTCAAGAACATCGCTAGCACTATGCAAAGCAATGCCACAACACTTTAATTGAAGAAAATTTGATGCTAAGATAGAGGATACACTGCCTAAGCGTTAAATGTTGAGCAGCGAACCACTATATTTTTAGATATTTGTAGCTTAAGAGAGTAACCATAATGCCTTGACATTGCAAGGAGTAGCACTGCGATACTTGAAGGAGTCCAATAAAACCTAAATAATGTCTAAAGATAGTGACCAAAACACCTTTGTATTGAAGGACAACCTCAAAACACGAAAAATCTTCAAATTTCAGCATAAAAGAAAGCACTAGCGGACGAGAACAACTATTATTTAAGCAAAAAGATAGAGACCCTAGTGCTTAGGTGTTATATATTAGGTGTCATTGTGCTATGATTTGATAGATACAAATAAAATAATTTTTAAATAAGTGAATATGAATAAACAACCGCTCACTTAAGATCCATTTACACCCTATTTAGCATTGATGTGTGGTCCTCAACTATCTCAATTGATTAGTGATTGGCCTACATATTATACATAGCCTTAGTATGTATGTGAGACTTATATTCATACAATTTAAAATAAAAATAAGGCTCATAAAAGAAATGAGAAAAGAAGAAAAATGTTTTTTTTCCACACAATTATAATGAATCAACTCCACTACTTCCATGAGAAGGTGAGAGAGATCTCTTCACAAAAATGGAACTCCTCTCCATCATTGATGACTCACCAGCTCATAAGCTTAAAAACTTAGTGAATTTTGTGTTATAATTTATATATTTATAGTTAATTAATATTAATTTATGATTATTTCTAATTTTTTTTTGATATTTTTGGCAAGTGATTCTCATATGAATTAAAAGGAAGAAATTAGAAATTTCAAGAACATCGCTAGCACTATACAAAGCAATGCCACAACACTTTAATTGAAGAAAAGTTGATGCTAAGACAGAGAATACACTGCCTAAGTGCTAGATGATGAGCAGCGAACCATTATATTTTCAGAGATTTGTAGCTTAAGAGAGTAACCAATACCTTGGCATTGCAAAGATTGTGATACTTGAACCCAAATGAAGCCTAAAAAAATGTCTAAATATTGTGACCAAAACACCTTGGTATTGAAAGACAACCTCACAACACCAAAAATCTTAAAATTTCAGCATAAAAATAGTAAGTAGAGTACCTAGGCACTGAAATATCAACACTGCACAGCTAGAACAACTATTATTTAAGCATAAAGATAGAGACCCTGCTAGTGTTATATATTAGGTGTATTCTATGATTTCATAGATACAATTTAAGCAATTTCAATCGGTTCTAAGAGTTTTAAGACTAGTTTTTTGGAGTTATTAGTGAGGAAGTGGGTGCAACTGATAAGAGAATTCAATAATTATAAATAGGTATTGAATTTCATTGAGAAAGAATTTTGGAAAGTGTGTGTGATCTAATATATGTGAGTATAACATCAGAGAGACTTTAAGTGAATGTGTTTGTGTACAATAAGTGTTTAATCTTTATTGTTCATAATGAAGATTGGAGAAAGAGTAGATCTAAAAGAGGAAGATTCAAGCTAGGAGATAAGGGATACTATTAAGAATAACTTAGAAGACTATTGCTCAGCTCTATCTTCCCTTACTTTTGTTTGTCTCAAATTTTCTTCTATATTGATGACATGATAATGTTCTCTCTTCTTCTTATATTAGTAACTAAGTTTGTAATACTTTAAATTTATTAAACCTTATGTTATTTTATGATAATATATTCAAGTTTGAAATAAAAGATTTATTGTGTGAATAATTATGTTATTTTGCTTTTCTTCATGCTTAATTTAGTTGTGATTTAGCTAATTACAAACTTAACACAAAGTGTGATATAGAGATATTAGAAGTCTTAGTAGAATAATTTTTAAAAAAAAATCAGATCTTTTATATATTCATAGGCATATGATATTGAGGATTTTCAATCACATAAACAGATGAAAATAATACAATAACTTATTTTAGTTAGTGTTATGTAAGCATATAATTAAGTAATTATAGTGATTAGATCTTTTAATCTAGGTATAGAATGATAATATTTCTCATGATTAACAACTATCTATAATAACTCCACAATTATAAATTTCATAGAAACAATCAAGGAGCCATAAATTTATAATTTGTTTCTAAAATTTATTAAAAATATTATCTTCAAAAATAGTTATTATAATTTTTAATAATTTTAACTTTTCTACTTTTTCACTTGGTTGGATAAAAAATTAAGATAACATAAGATTAGTACTTAATAGAAATTTATAAAGCATATTGTCGAAATAATACTCAACTCATTATTACATTACTTGAATGACACATTTACTTGCATACACCATTTAGCTCAATTAAGTTTTGGTTTTCATCCTGATCTTATATCCATCCTCTCTTATCTCAATCATTACAATGTCATCATCCCCATCTCTTCTCTCCTCGAGCACGTCTTGTTATTCAATCGCCATAATGTCATCCACAAGCTCACCCTCCCTTCATTTCTCTCTACAATCAAATACTCCACAAGCTCGACAACCTTGACATGATGGAATGGATAGTTTGAATGTGATCTTACCCACATTTCTATGTAGCTCTTGTGGAAGGTATGGCTACACTTTGAAAGAAGATAGGGGCTACTGGCATCATTGAACTCAACAAGGCAAGCACAATCACTTGTTTCAATTTGAATGTTCAATTTTGATGATAACAAACAAATGCTTGGATGTTTTAATGAATATTTTTATGTGTTTCAGATATATCAATTGCTAATTACATATCCAATACATCTCACAAATTGTTAAGAAATTGCAAGAATAAAAGAATGAAAGGGGATAATGTGAAGCTCATGATTTTAGGTTATATGACTATTCATATGAGTTCTTTGGCATGAATCAATTTGCTCACAACCTAACATACTATTTTAATGAGGTTAATTTATATAAATCTTTATTTAATTAACATTCAATTATATGTTTTTCTACATAGCAATAAAATTGTCAAAGTAATAAATGATCATAACTATTAAGTATAATTATTTTATTTACTTAATATAATTAGGTATTTTAATTTAATTTGCTGGTTATATGATAACTAACATATTTATGATTATATATAAATTATATCATAATTTTTAAATGTCACATGTCAAAATTAACAAAAATATATAAAATTTTGTATTTTAGCCAAAGTCATTGTTTAATCAAAGAATTCATATCTGATTTTATCTCCATCGGATTCCTTGGATTGTTTCCTTTAAAATAAGTGGTTACATGACCCACTTTGCATTAAAATTGAATTTATTATGATTTTTTAAACATTACCTGATTTTAATAATGGATGCATGCTACATGCTTTGAATATATTAAGAGCTACATTTGATTACTTTTGACTTTCCCATGTGAATAGAATTTTGCTGCTAAATTTAATATTTGTTTAATATAAAATTATATTTTTATTGAATATTAAATTATCACATGATAGCATGAGGTTTGTATAATATATTTCTTTGAAATAATTTTAAATGACCTTCTTGCTATAAATAGCCCTCATTCTCTTCATGAAAGCATCCTCATTCAAAATTCAAAATCTCTCCAGCAAATCTAAGAGAAAATCTCTTAAATGTTCCTTCCAAGTGTTCTCCAAATATTGCAAGATCAAATCCTTGGTTTGGAAGCTTCAACATCTTCAACTAAGCAAGCCTTTTAAATTACTTGAGTTTGTTTTCTTGATCTTAATACTTCTTAGTTGTTCATGCTATTTTCACCATCTATTTCTTCTTTCTAATTTATACTTTTGGTGGATTAGTCTTTGAACATTGATTTTCACATCAAAGTTTCTCAATCATTTTTTTGGTGAAAAACTCTTGTGATAATTTGTAGGATCTATTTCAACTTGCTGAAATTTTAGCTTCATACAAATTTCTTTTGGTTTCTTGAAATATTTCTTCTTTGGTCTTATTTTGAAAGATCATTTATTCTTAGATCTATTTTAGAAGTATATTTTAAGCATTTTAAAATAAATTATTGTGCTGAAATTATTTTCATATTTGCTAGATTCTTTTTTAATTAAAAGCTTACTAGCCAACTTAGATCTATCATATAATTTATTTTATTTTGTGATCATTAGCATTAATTGAAAGAATCTTTTGGTTAAAATAAATTACCTTGCTGAAATTTATTTTATTATGAAAAGAATATTGTGAATTTATTTTGAAATCATTTTGTATTATTCTACAAATTATAATAAACATCCTAGTAAGATCACTTTAAGATATTTATTTTTCTTAAGTGAGCATTTTGCCTTGCCAAATTTTTTAAGTTGTAAAGTGATCATTTATAAGTTGTGAGATCACTTTTTGAATTTGATTGCTTGGTATATTTGTGAGAGATTTACTTTATCAAAATTTATTATTTTGTATTTTTTTTGTTGTAAAATTTATTTTGGGTTGTACTATTTGTAGGAGAGAGTACATATTATTGTAGGGGTTGTACTCCCCTTATAGAGAGTACTTTTGTAAACCATTTTTCATTTAGTGGATTCTAGCCGGGTGGCTAGGCGTAGGCCGTTTTTTGGGTTTGGCCAACCACGAAAAATCGTGTGCCTCTTGTCTCTATTTACTTTATTGTATTTTATTTTTGCTGCATTTAGAATTATATCTTATCATTATAAAATCAAAATCTAATTTTCTATTTAAAAATTAAAATTTAAGTTTTGAAAATTTTAATATTACCCACCCTCTTGGGTGCTATAGTGTCTCACATTGGTATCGAGCTAGGCTTTTTTATTGGCTTAACATCCAAGAGTAAATCTTTTCACTATGGCACAAGGTTTCCAAAGGGTTCATTACGGAGGGACAATCCACTCATAGACCTCCACTTTTAGATAGTGTACCATTTGATTATTGGAAAAATAGAATTAGTTTCTTAAGAGGTCAAGATGCAGGCATGTGGTATATGTTGACACATCAATATCGTACACCCACAGTAGCAGTAAATGGCATTAAAGTAGAAAAACCTTTGAGGAATGGTCTATAGTGAAAGAGAGAACTTGATGAATTAAATGCTAGGGCTTGTAATACTTTACATTATGCTTTATTACGATGATTACATGAAAATTTCTATGTTAAGTACAACAAAGAAATATGGGATAAACTTATTATAACTTATGAAGGAACTAGTGAAGTTAGAGATGCTCACATAAATAGACTTGTTCATGATTATGAGTTATTTCATATGTCTCCTTAATCTATATGTATACTAGATTTATGAAAATAATTAACACATTACATTCTCTTGGAAAAACATATAGGAATCAAGACTTAGTTTATAAGATTCTTAGATGTCTTCCAAAAGAATGGGAAGCTAAAGTACTATTAGTGAAAAAAGATTTATCTACTTATCCACTTGACTTTTGGGTTCTTTGATAGCACATGAAGTTATTGCTCAAAGGGATAAGATGGATAACTCAAAAAAGGAGAAGGAGAAAGGAAAAGCCATTGCACTACAGTTGATGATAGATGAGCATAACACCTCAAGCTCGGATGGTGATTGTGATGAGGTGGTCATGCTTTCCAAAAGGCTTGGGAACTTGCTAAGGAAGAAGAATCAAAGGTATAAAAATCTAAAAATTATAAATTTCAAACTAAGAAATTTCTGTGAAGGGGGGATCATTTGCTATCATTGTAAAAGCGGACACATAAGGTGATTGTCCATAACTTGTTGAATCAAAGAAAAAGAAATTGATGTAAACAAAAGAAAAATATGAAGGAGAAAAGTACCATAAGAAGAAGAAGACTTTATGGGCCAATCCATTCAAATGAATCAAGTACTAGCTCATCGATGAAGAGGTCAACATATGTCTTATGGCAAATGGAGAATCGACTTAGATTCTCAAGAGGTATGTAATGATATATCTTATGATGAATTAGATGATGCTTTTAATGATTTAGTTATTGAATATAAAAAATTAAAAAGAAAATACAAAACCTTAGAAAAGAACATAAAATTTAGATATGCATTTTTGTGATTTAAAAAATGAATGTGATAATTTAAAAGTAAAAATACTTCTTTATTAAATTGTTCCTTAGTTGTATGTAAACTTGAAAGAGAGAATATCTTATTAAAAGCAAGATTAGAATTATGTTTAAAATCACAAGTTCATTATAATACTTCATCAAGAAAAACATTTAATAAAAATTATTTGCATCATACACATCCCACTCATATACCTTATAATTATCATTCTAAATCATATGCAAACACTAATGTTTGGTGCAACTATTGCAATAAAAAAAAGGGCATATTTCATTTGATTGCTATGCATGTAAAATACAAAATACTAAGCAATCATCTTATGTATGGGTACCAAAAGGTACAAGCACTACACAAACCATGCATGCTAAATATCTTACTTCAAATTTAGAATGTGGACCCAAACATGTTTGGGTTCCAAAAGTTAACATGTGAGTTTATTTTGTAGGAATGCCTTCAAAGCAAAATCAAAGAAGGCATGTGGTACTTGGACGGGATGTTCAAGACATATGACGGGAGATAAAGATAAATTCACAACTTTAGAATCAAGTGATGGAGGATTTGTTACATATGGAGATAATGCAAGGGAAAAATCATTGGCATTGGTTCTATTTGTAAGAATTCTATCACTTTAGATAAAGTTTTCTAGTAGAAGGATTAAAACATAATTTAATTTCTATTAGTCAATTATGTGATAAAGGTTTGAATGTAGTATTCCATGCATCATATTGCATTATAAAAAATAATGAAAATGTTTTGCTAGTAGGAAAAGATACAAAAAATATTTATGTCATTGATTTAGATAGCTTTCATGATGTAAATTTAAACTTACTTTGTTTTAAAAGCACTTATGATGATATATGGTTTTGGCATAGGAGACTATGTCATATTAACATGCACACACTTAATAAAATTGCTAAACTTGATTTAGTAGTTGGTTTGACTAAATTAAATTTTCATTCAAACTATGTTTGTGATGCATGTATTCATGGTAAACATTCTAGAAGCTCATTTAAAAGTAAAAATATTGTTTCTACTTCTAGACCTCTAGAATTATTGCACATGGATTTATTTGGTCCTATTAGCACCACTAGCTTAGGTGGAAAAAATTATGGTTTTGTGATTGTTGATGATTTCTCTAGATATACTTGGGTTTTATTTGTAACTTACAAGGATGATGTTTTTGGTGAGTTTAGAAAGTTTTCTAAATATATTCAAAGAGAACAAGGCCTTTTGATTAATAGGTTCAAACTGATCATGGTGGCGAATTTGAAAATAAATTATTTGAGGATTATTGTGATGAACATGGGATTAGACATAATTTTTCTGCACCTAGAACTCCCCAACAAAATGGGGTAGTAGAGAAAAAATAGAATATTAATTGAATTAAGTAGATCTATGCTTGATGAGTATAAATTGCCAATATTAAAAAATACTGCATGTTATGTAATGAATAGGATCTATTTTAGATCAATTTTGAAGAAGACACCTATGAATTGTTTTTTTGTAAAGAAGCCTAAGATTAAACGCTTTCATGTATTAGGATTTAAATGCTTTATTTTGAATAATGGAAAAGATCATTTAGGTAAGTTTGATTGCAAATCGATGATGATGGTATTTTCTTAGGATACTCTCTCTAGTAGAGCTTATAGAGTTTACAATAAAGAAAATGATTGTAAGAATCAATACATGTTATTTTTGATGAAAATTTGATTGATCCTATTAGAAATGAAGTGATTGATGAAGAGATTGATAACTTTAAGAAAATATCTTTAGAAGATAATATGGATGATTCATTGCCTAAAGAATGGAAATATAATAAAAATCATCCAAAGGAACTAATTATAGGAAATCCTTCAAAAGGTGACTAGAAGACATAGTAGAGAAGTTGTAGATCATTCAACATTTTTATCGAGGTTGAACCTAAAAATTTAGAAGAAGCATTAAATGATAATTTTGGATTATTGCTATGGAAGAGGAGTTGAATCAATTTGTAAGAAATGATGTTTGGGAATTAGTCCCAAGACCCCAAGATCAAAATGTCATTGGAACAAAATGGATCTTTAGGAATAAGCGGATGATTTAGGTTGTATTGTTAGAAATAAAGCTAGGTTAGTTGCACAAGGGTACACACACAAGTTGAAGGTATAGATTTTGAAGAATCTTTTGCACGTAAAGACTAGAAGCTATCAGGTTACTCCTTGCTTATGCTTATTTTAGAAATTTTAAACTTTTTCAAATGGATGTCAAAAGTGCATTTTTGAATGGATTTATTGACCAAAATGTATTTGTAGAGCAACCACCAGATTTGAGAGCCTTGATTTTCCAAATCATGTGTATAAATTAAAGAAAGCCTTATATGGTTTAAAACAGGCTCGTGCTTGGTATGATAGGTTAAGTAACTTTTGATAGATCATGGATTTAGAAAGGAGTAGATACCACCTTATTCCTTAAGAGCATAGATGATGATTTGATTGTGGTACAAGTGTATGTAGATGATATATTATTTGGAAGTACAAATGAATCTTTATGCCATGAGTTCTCATCTTTGATGTCTAAAGAGTTTGAAATGAGTATGATGGGAGAACTTAATTTTTTCTTAGGTCTTCAAGTGAAGCAACAAGAAAATGGCACATTCATCTGTCAAACTAAGTATATAAATGAATTTCTTGAGAGGTTTGACATGAAAAGATTTAAATCTAGTAAAACTCTATGAGCCCATCTATAAATTGGATTTAGATGAATTAGGAAAATCGTTGATCAAAAAACTTTATAGAGTATGATAGGTTCACTTTTATACCTTGTCGCTAGTAGGCGATATTATATTTGTTTTTTGTGTGCTCATTTGCCAACCCAAAAGAATCTCATTTAATAGTCAAGCATCTTTCGATATTTGATAGGCACTAGGTTAGGTTTATGGTATCCAAAATTCTTTATCATGTGATTTGGTGTTTATTCGATGACTTTGGGATGCAAAGTAGATAGAAAAAGTAAGCACATGTCATTTTTTAGGATCATCACTTGTGTCTTGGTCATCTAGGAAACAAAATTTTGTAGCTTTATCCACCCTGAGTACATATAGTTTGTTGCTCGGTCCTTTGGTTAAAGCAATAATTAGAAGATTTTGGTATTAAGCAAGATCACATTCTAGTTTGTGACAATACTAGTGCTATTAGTTTGACTAAAATCCTATCCAAGACTCATGAACCAAGCATATAGAAATTAGACATCATTTTATTAGGGATCATGTTTTGAAAGGTGATGTTAATATTAATTTTATTAGCACCGATTTACAAATTGAGATATCTTACAAAACCCTTACCGTAAGAACATTTTTGTACTTTAAGATGCATGCTTGGAATGTTAGATCCTAATATTTAAAATTGTATGTAGTTTGTTCTCACTTTTGATGTTGTCAAAAGGGGGAGAAGAGTAAAATGTTGGTTAATATTAAGTCTATTTAATGCATACATTTAGGGGAGCAACATTATTCATCTCATATGCATAAATTTTTTTTATAGAATTTCTTTCAAAACTATGATAAAGGTCAATTTGCACCTTCATCCCAACATTAGTTTGTCATCATCAAAAGGGGAGATTGTTGGCTTAATTAGCCTCATGTTCAATTTGATTAATTTTGATGATAATAAACAAATGCTTGGATGTTCTAATGAATATTTTTATGTGTTTGATATATCAATTGCTAATTACATATCCAATACATCTCACAAATTGTTAGAAGAAATTGCAAGAATAAAAGAATGAAAGGGATAATGTGAAGCTCATGATTTTAGGTTATATGACTATTCATATGAGTTCTTTGGCATGAATCAATTTGCTCACAACCTAACATACTATTTTAATGAGGTTAATTTATATAAATCTTTATTTAATTAACATTCAATTATATGTTTTTTCTACATAGAAATAAAATTGTCAAAGTAATAAATGATCATAACTATTAAGTATAATTATTTTATTTACTAATATAATTTTAATTTAATTTGTTATATGATAACTAACATATTTATGATTATATATAAATTATATCATAATTTTAAATGTCACATGTCAAAATTAACAAAATATATAAAATTTTGTATTTTAGCCAAAGTCATTGTTTAATCAAAGAATTCATATCCGATTTTATCTCCATCGTATTCCATGGATTTTTTTCCGTTAAAATAAGTGGTTACATGAACCGCTTTGCATTAAAATTGTATTTATTATGATTTTTTAAACATTACCATTTTAATAATGGATGCATGCTACATGCTTTGAATATATTAAGAGCTACATTTGATTACTTTTGACTTTCCCATGTGAATAGGAATTTTTGCTGCTAAATTTAATATTTGTTTAATATAAATTATATTTTTATTGAATATTAAATTATCACATGATAGCATGAGGTTTGTATAATATATTTCTTTGAAATAATTTTTTAAATGACCTTCTTGCCTATAAATAAATTCTCTTCATGAAAGCATCCCTCATTCAAAATTCAAAATCTCTCCAGCAAATCTAAGAGAAAATCTCTTAAATGTTCCTTCCAAGTGTTCTCCAAATATTGCAAGATCAAATCCTTGGTTTGGAAGCTTCAACATCTTCAACTAAGCAAGCCTTTTAAATTACTTGAGTTTGTTTTCTTGATCTTAATACTTCTTAGTTGTTCATGCTATTTTCACCATCTATTTCTTCTTTCTAATTTATACTTTTGGTGGATTAGTCTTTGAACATTGGTTTTCACATCAAAGTTTTCAATCATTTTTTTTGGTGAAAAACTCTTGTGATAATTTGTAGGATCTATTTCAACTTGCTGAAATTTTTAGCTTCCTACAAATTTCTTTTGGTTTCTTGAAATATTTCTTCTTTGGTCTTATTTTGAAAGATCATTTATTCTTAGATCTATTTTAGAAGTATATTTTAAGCATTTTAAAATAAATTATTGTGCTGAAATTATTTTCATATTTGCTAGATCTCTCTTTTAATTGAAAGCTTACTTAGATCTATCATATACTTATTTTTTTTTATTTTGTGATCATTAGCATTAATTGAAAGAATCTTTTTTGGTTAAAATAAATTACTCCTGAAATTTATTTATTATGAAAAAGAATATTGTGAATTTATTTTGAAATCATTTTGTATTATTCTACAAATTATAATACATAAACATCTAGTAAGATCACTTTAAGATATTTATTTTTCTTAAGTGAGCATTTTGCTTGCCAAATTTTTTAGTTGTAAAGTGATCATTTATAAGTTGTGAGATCACTTTTGAATTTGATTGCTTGGTATATTTGTGAGAGATTTTTTATCAAAATTTATTATTTTGTATTTTTTTGTAAAATTTATTGTACTTTAGGAGAGTACATATTGTTGTAGGTTGTACTCACCCGTTATAGGAGAGTACTTTTGTAAACCATTTTTCATTTAGTGGATTCCTAGTGGGTGGCTAGTGGAAGGTATTTGGCCTAAAAAATTGTGCCCTCTTGTCTCTATTTACTTTATTGTATTTTTATTTTGCTGCATTTAGAATTATATCTTATCATTATAAAATCAAAATCTAATTTTCTATTTAAAAATTAAAATATAAGTTTTGAAAATTTTAATATTATCCAATTCACCCCCCCTCTTGGGTGCTATAGTGTCTCACATCACTATTGCTATTGACAATTGGACCATCAACATGGTAGTAATGGCATATTGATCAGGAGTAGGCATCGAGGTTGAAGGATGGGGAGCAGTGGATGAGAGAGAAGAGTGTGAAATGGTTATACTTTGATAGCAACAAGATATCCATTGATGTGAAGAAGGTCTAGTGATTATGACAATGAGGAGAGAGGAAAGTGAAATGGAGTGTAGGGGAGGAGAGGAGGAAGTGGAGAACCACCAATGATATCATGGAAATCATTGCCTATGTTATAAGGAGGCTAAGATTATTTCACTGAGAGTGAATAAGAAATTAAATGAAGAGGAGAGAGGAGAAGATGAAAGAGATTATGAGAGAGAATTAGGGCCAAGATTTTAATTAAAAATTAAAGACAAATGGACAAACTAGGGTCAAGGCAGAGAGAGAAAGAAAAAGAGGGGAGGAGAGAGAAAGGAAAGGAGTGAGAGAGAGAGAGAGAGAGAGAGAGAGAGAAAGAGAGAGATTCAGGATACAAAAGAAAATTTAACCATGCCTTGAATACCTGATATTTAAGAAACACATAGCTTTATGGAAAATGTTAAATTTAAAGAAAATATATTAATTATGAAATATTATCTAATTGTGGGTTGCCTTAACATAAAGATTTGCTAGTTATAATTTTTAAATACATTAGATATTAAAGCTTTCCAAATATGAGATGAGCCTTCAAAAGCCAAAGTTCATTTTCAAGTTTGGTTCTTATTGCAATACTAAGAGTTTTGAATGAAGATTTAAAAAGAGCACTCATGCAAGTGATCTTATACTTCTCTAAAGATGAATTAATCTTGGGAACTTCTATAATAATGGTAATTTCTTCTGATTTATTTTGGGGGATTGGAAAGTTTTTACTATTAGCATGTTCTAGTAGATTCATTATCTTGATTATTTATTGAGAATTTGACATGAAGAGTACAGCTAGTGATAGGATAAGAGTTATCACCACCTCTATCTTGGATGTTCTTGGTGAGTAAGATGTGGTAGCTAAACATTTGAAGTGAAAAAAATTAGAAGCTTTGCACTTATATCTAGGTGTCAATAGAACTTATAACAAATATGCAACATCTCATTGAGTTTCCCATGAATTATAATATTTAATAAAATAATATCAATACATTCCTCTAAAATAAATTAATAATAACTTAGAAGAAGTATATTGTCACTACATGATTATGATGGTCAAGGAAATTAGCATGGACAATATATTTAGGTCAATAATTGATGATAACTATAAGTAGATTCCTATATTGAGATAAAGCTTGCTAAAAAAAATTCTAGTTTTCAAATTACTCTTGAATATGACATAACTCTTTAAGAGATTCTACATTAGTTTTAGAGTTACATTGATGGCTTCCTCATTGCAAGTATCTCAAGGCCTTGATGGTCACAAAACCCAAAAAATTTAGAGAGTTGGTCAAAGACTTTGAATGGTGATAAAGGACTTTTATAATAGCCTTTATAGTTGTTAAGTTGAATCAAGAGAACATGACAATGTAGGTCGCCATAGTCATTCATTTTAGATTAAAAGAATTGGTAAACATGTGTATTTTTTAATTCAAAACATAAGATTTGTGTATGTCATCTGTGAATGAATATCAAAAGTACCACCATGATAATGGTAGATTCAAAAATATTTTATGATTGGTTGCAAATACATGGATAAGATATGATTATGATATCAAAATTAATGAACTATTTGAAATTAGCCTTCAACTTCATACTTATCTAATAATAGTAATGTCACTTCTTCTTCTTGTATCTACCATTCCATATATTGAGACATCAACGTCACAAGTGGCAGTAACTTGCCTTTATTCATTACAGGAAATAGTTCAACTTTCACAAACAATTTTTCTTCCTTTTCTTACAGCCTTCAATTATATTATATCCAAACTGTGTTATGTAAGTTTTCCTTTTCTTCATCATTTTCGTTAAATAGGAAAAGAGTTTCAATTGTTGCAGAGAGTATTACTGTGGGCTACTAACTAGCTTTATTATGCTACTGAGGATTTATCTTACTTGAGCTATGTAGCTGCACAAAAAGGAGAAGCTTATGCTAACTAAGGCTTATATGGTCTAGTTGGGATGAGAAAAATTCAGAAAAAGTACTATACAATTTATTCTTTCCTTATGTAGGGCTTTGAGGTATGCTTCTTATATCATGCCACTAGGATTTGATTTAAGGTCAAAGTTTAGGTGTTGAAAATGATCCTTTGTATTCTAATTTTAATGCTTTTGAATAGGTTCTTCTATCAAGACTAATTCTATTTAGTGCACAAGAATCAACCGATACCGAGAACAAGGGCCTACAAATCTACTAAAAAAAAAACATCTGAAGCTATCATATGTGGCCTTTCATCAGATTCCCCAACATCCACAATGAGTATGATAGAATTCAACTGCTTATGAAATATTTATTATGTTCTAGAATTTCAGATTCTTAGCTCTAGCTTCCATGAAATTATTTGTAACATTTGTTTACTGATTTGCAAATTTTTCATATTATTTACTTCAAATAACATATTGACATTTTTTTAAACCAATTCACAAGCAGCTAAGAATAAAGCCTAGCTCTCAGTACTCAGTAGAATAAAATAGATGATCCTACTGAATTTTATTAGATGCAGTGATAAGAGTCTGGTCCGGTTAGGCTTGACTTTGGTTGGGTTGACTCGGCCGAGGTTAAACCAAAGAGTTAATTGATAATTGGGGAAGGTTTATCAGGTGCTTTCTGAACCGTTGGATTAGTGCCTTTGTTCTTGGCCGTTGGATCTAATCACTTGGATTGAGTTTCTCTTGAACTAAGTCTTGAACTGTCAGATTGATTGGTTTCTTATCCGCCCTTGGATTTGTGTTTTTGATTAAGCGGTTCTTGATTCCTATCGACGTTAGTGGATTACACGCCGCCTTCGAGCTTGATTCCTTGCCTAGTTGTTTGGAATTGAATCGAGCCACGGATTTGGGTTAATGTGGTTATTTCCGTGGGATGAATCTTCTGGAGGAAGCTTTCCTTAAGCAGGCTTTTGTTTCATTTCCTTCGACCATTCGAGTCGTCGATGCTCCTGAGAGGGGATAAGAGCTGAGAGCAGAGGAAAGGGGAAACCCTAGGGTTTCTGATCGGTACGGATGGCAGTTCTCGGCAAGATAACCAGGAGGAAAGGATGAGTTGGAGAAGGAGAAGAAGAAGAAGAAGTTTGAAGAAGATAAGTTCTTTTTAAAATGTTGATTACTCCTCTATTTGTCATTTATCCTCTATTTATACTGTTTGTTTGACCGATATCTAAGCTTTCTCTACATGAGTGATAGTTTTTTGTTACAATGGATCATTTATTCACTATTTCTTACTTCTGTCTCTCTGGAATATTAGTTGGTTACAGTTATTAGTCGTCGATCTTCTTGATTTCTTGATAGATTCTGTTGTTTCATCCATTATATTACAAAATAATAGAAAACTATTATTTTGTTAGTTTATTTCTTCATTCTTGAGTTCTGATCTAACTTATATTGCTAACTGCAGGTCTTTTTTTGCTCTGAAACTATCTATATTCAGTTGTGCTGTCTTTCTGTGATGTTACTTTGGGATTTTAATGCTGTTGCAGCTGTTATCATTCTAGCTGGTCCTTGGTTCTAGTACTATTTTGGACATGTTGTATTTGTACTCTATAATATTTGTTTTAATTTTATGCTCTGAATTAGTATACTTGTAATCTTTTCTTCTCTGTTGTTATCATATCTTATCTCTGTAAAGTATGGCTGTATTTGGTCTTTCTTCCTGTACTGAGTCTGTTAACCTTGTAATTCTTATTGTTGTATGTTATAATTTGGCAATTAGAGGATTTGGGATCATATCATTACTCCCCTCCCCCACATTGACCTTGCCCTCAAGGTCACTATTATGACTTGCCGTTTTATGATTGCTAAATTGATCTTACCTTAGGATCATCATTTGATAGCAATCCTTTCCCTTGGACTTCTCTATCTGCTTGTACGAGGGTCTTCTCTGGGTCTTCTGCTCTACCGATGTAGGTAAGTTCGTAGTTCTGTAGTCCTACTTCTACCTCTGCATTACCCTTATAATGTGGCAGTATTATTGACTGTATTCTATGGGAATTTTTTGTGGCCCTTTATTTGAGATTGGTAAGCTTGTTGTGCCTCAAACTTCTACTTATAACTCTGGAATTTCTTCTTTACAATATGCCCTATGGTATTTTATAGATTTGGGCTATATCTGAATTATAATTCTAAGCTAAGTTAGTGATTTGAACTATTTAGAATGTTTATAATTATACAACATCTATGTCATCTGCCTTAGCTGGATTGAATGCGATAGTTTAAGCTTGTTTCTAATACTTCTTCTTGTATCACCTTTCTCGTTGAGTATCTCGTAGTTGATACTCTTGGTCTTCATTGACCATCATGAAGGCAAACAATTTGGTTTGACATATATGTTCTCTGTGATATTTTTTCTCATAATTGAAACACAATCCTTTCTTTCTTCTTTCTTTCATTTGTGTAGGTGTTAGCCTCTGAATTGCTATTGGCTATTTATTTTGATTGTTGTTGTGTTGATTGGTGTTTGTGGGAGTAGGCAGTATGGGTTGTTGCTATAATTGAGGTTATTTTACTACTGGAGCTTGGCTGATCTTGTAATTTCTGGTCATGTGAATGTCATCAGCTAGCCTATCTTCTATTAGTTTGGCCAATTGAAATACTTGCTGCAAGGAACTGGGCTGTAATGCTCTTACTTCCCTCTTGATATCATGTTTAAGCCCTGATTCAAAACAGCTTTGTAAAAATTTAGGTGGAATGCCTGAAATTTGATTAGCTAGTTCTTCAAAATCATTATAGAAGTTCTGAACTGTTGTTGTTTGCTATAATTTAGTTAATTCTCCTCTCAAATCTCTGTATAGAGAGAGGGACCAAATCTCTAAATAACCTGTTCTTTAAATTGTGTCTATGAATGCAACTAATTATTTAAGTGCATATATTGGTACCAACTAAGTGCAGTCCATCCATGTAAACCGAGGCTATGAACTTGTTCTTACGATAAACGTAATATTGAAAGTACTCTTTGGAACAACCTTTAGGATTGTCTCCATTAAACCTTGGCATATCTACTTTAACAGGTCTAATATTTTGCTGTGTTTGTGGTCTATTTGGAGGATAACATTCTGTATGAGATGATGTACATACCTGGGATTGGATTTGTTGCTATTCTTGAGAGTTTTTCTCCAATTTTTCTTCTATAGAAGATAGTCTTCTTGAAACTTCATTTAATATCATAGAGATTGAGGACATTTGCTCATCTATTTTGTTTAGCCTTGTCACACATTCTTCTAGGGTTTTTGATGTGTGTCTTGTTCCTTTTGCCATTTCTGTATGATGTAATCAACGAGAGCACCAATGATAGGAGTCTGGTCCGGTTAGGCTTGAGTTTGGTTTAGTGAGTCGACCCGAGTGGTCTCAACTTCGAAGTTAATTGATAATTGGGGAAGGTTTATCTGCGCTCAACTGTGGATTAGTGGCTTTGTTTGGCGTTGGATCTATTCACTTGGATTGAGTTTCTCTTGAACCGAGTCTTGAACCGCCGATTGATTGGTTTCTTATCTGCCCTTGAATTTGTGTTTTTGATCAAGCGATTCTTGATCCCTATCGACGTTAGTGGATTACACGTCGCTTCCCGGCGGCTTGATTCCTTCCCTAGTTTTGTGTTCCTTGGAATTGAATCTGAGCCCTGGATTTGGGTTAATGTGGCTGTTTCTGGGTCGTGGGATGAATCTTTTGGAGGAAGATTTCCTTAAGCATTCTTTTGTTTCGTTTCCTTTGACCATTCGAGCCGTAGATGCTCCTGAGAGGGGATGAGAGCTGAGAGCAGAGGAAAGGGGAAACCCTAGGATTTTTGATAGGTGCGGATGGCGGTTCTAGGCGAGATAACCGGAGGAAAAGATTGAGAAGGAGAAGAAGAAGAAGTTTGAAGAAGATAAGTTCTTTCTAAAATGTTGATTACTCCTCTGTTGTCTTTTATTCTCTATTTATCTTTTCCGAGATATCTAAGCTTTCTCTACATGAGTGATAGTTTTCTATTATAATGGATCATTTATTCATTATTTACTGCCTCTCGGAATATTAGTTGGTTGTTGTTAGTCGTCGATCTTCTTGATTTCTTGATAGATTACATTGTTTCATCCATTACGTTACAAAATAACGTAAAACCTTATTTTGTTAGTTTATTTCTTGATTCTTGAGTTTGATCTAACTTCTATTATTGCTACATAGGTCTTTTTTTTTTTTGCTCTGGAACTATCTATATTCAGTTGTGCTGTCTTTCTGTGGTGTTACTTTGGGATTTTAATGCTGTTGCAGCTGTTATCATTCTAGCTGATCCTTGGTTCTAGTGCTATTCTGGACATGTTGTATTTGTACTCTGTAATATTTGTTTTAATTTTATGCTCTGAATTAGTATACTTGTAATCTTTTCTTCTCTGTTATCATATCTTGTCTCTGTCTAATCTCTGTAAAGTATGGCTGTATTTGGTCTTTCTTCCTGTGATCTGTTAACCTTGTAATTCTTATTGCTGTATGTTATAATTTGGCAATTAGAGGATTTGGGATCATATAATGCAGCTTAACCCTTGCAATAATGGTTATGTTTATACTGAATTGTTATTGTATTTTTAGGCTTTGTGGAGTTAACGTAAGGTGAAATAGGAGAATATGAAACACTAACTCTTGCTCTTCCTGCTTTCATGAATGTGTTGTGTTGTTTTAGTTTACTACTTTTTTTTTTGGTTCATTTAATTTTTTAGTACTAAAGACCATCTCACAGTATACTACACAGATTGTTTAATAGAACATTCTGTTAATTCCCACATTTCATGGGGCTACTTCTTTCTTATGCATACTACAGCTAAGAACTGCATAGAGAAGGAATGCTGCAACTTTGGTGGAGGTTTTGTCACAAGACTTTTACTGTAAAATGCATCCTAGAGGATTACACAAAAACTCTAAATAATGCTTTAAATTAAGATAATCATTTCCAGATTGTTCAGATCTTTCAGCTGCTGAAGGCTTGCAAAGAATGTTAATTATTCTATTATGATTTAGCTCTATCAACTGTAATATTATTTTAAATTTGTGATTAACTTAAATAAGTTGTTTCTTTCACGCATTGATATTAAGAAAACAGTAATAAAAGCATGCCCTGAATGGAAAAAGGGGCAAGAAACTGTAACTAGCATCACCACAAATGATATGATAGTTTACTTTTAGAAAAGGTTCATTGATGAAGAATCATGTAGGTTTATGCTCACTTTATGTAGAATCTAAATCTTCAAAAAATCATTTATATTAACATTTTAAATAATCTGCTTTTTGAGATTAATCAAGATGTTGTGTTAAAATGGAATCTGAGTTGCCTATTAAATAGATCAAATATATATATATATATATATATATATATATATATATATATATATATATATATATATATATATATATATATATATAAACATTCTTTAGCATCTTTGAGCATAGAACACGCTTTTTATGCATGTGACACAGTAAATATAAAAAAGTTTTCATTTCATGATTGATTAATACATAAAATCAGAGTTTTTTTTTTTAATGTAAACTGTCAATTAAAGCATATATAAATGTTAAAACCAGTTACGACAGAGTGAAAGTTTACGCCTTTTTATTTGAAAAAGACAATAATAGTATTTAAAGAGTGAACAAGAAAATTAATCTTTTACGAAAATCTCGAAAAGAGGGAAAAATCACGCTCAGCGAAAGCTTCTATATATATTTGTTTTGAGTACAAGTTTTTCCGATAACGGATTACATAATTGTATATGAGAACAATCCCAATCAACAAATGACCATATAGTCACGTAGGTTGTAACAAGTGGTAGAAATGATGGTGAACAGGAGAATACCACGGCGATGAAGATCATCATGATGGAGACCGAGGAGATTGACGTGAGGATCGATGGCGGCGGCGGTACGTTGATAACCAAGTTGGCGACCGTCGAGTGGTGGGATTTTTCACGGAGGATTTTCAAACTTTAGAGCTCTCTCTCTCTCTCTTGGCCTCCTCAAATGAGGAATGAGGCGCATTATAGGAGTGGCGTCTGTAAATACATGCAAAATCAACCACTCCACTTCATCGGACGGCTCAAAATGATTCCTTTGATCATTTGATGTATTTTAAGTATTTGAATGCTCAAATGAAGTCAGAATTGTGAAATATTGGGCTTGTTAGATCCGGCACGTTGAGACGCTCGATTTGACTATAAACACTCCATATTTGAGAGCTATTTAGAGATTTAACTGATATCCCAAAGTTTTATGATATTTACGTTTTGATCTCGACTGTTTCAACTGATTTTGCTTTTAGCATCAAGATTCATGCTTCAACTAGTAGTATTTTAAATGTCATATCAAGAAATAAGATATGATGTCAATAAACCAAGCATCTAATTGAATAGAAATAAGAATTTGCTTTAATATTAACTTTTTCAAAATCTTATAATCATTCATGCATGTATGCAATATTTCGTTAGAATAGCTTGATCAAAACTTGATTAGGATTTTAAAAACATTACATTTGTTTTGAAACGAGAATGATATAACTCTGATTCATTATTTATATGTTATACTCGTCTTAAAGATAACTCAATAATAATAATAATTTTTTATATGAATAAATTTTAGTCAAGATATCATTAACCAAATATTCTCATTTTATTGAAAATATGCAAAGTGATATCTCTAGTTTTATACCCTTTTAACATATATAGATGGTTTTGGAAAGTTTTACTTCTGCATTTTTTTTTCGAAAAGAATGCCTAGAAATTTTGTGACGTTATAAATATATCCGTTGTCTTATTATCATTATGAGCTAAAAAAAAAAATCTTCTATAAATTTTTTCTGACTAGTTATTGTAAACGTGAGGTTACAAGCATGAAAACTTGCAATTTTCAACTATGTTAAAGATCATTATATAGAAAAAAAAAGAACATAATATCGAAGACAGTAATTAACATTAGAAATACACACAAATACATTGATAATTACATCAATAATAGATAATGGAAATAGCTTCCTAAACAGTAAACTTCATAGACAAGTCGACATTTATGCCCATTAGCATCTCTCCTAAAACACATTGATAGTCATAACAAAAAAAGAATATAGATATCTTAAACATATTATAAGTACATAACAACTAATACAAGGATTACGATCAAAATGAAATGATGTCTTTGGAGTTTTTTCTAGCCTTCCCATTATGAGCACATTGTAATGCCATGTGATTATGGTTTCGCTTCTGTTGACCTCCATATATGTGTCATAAGTCGAGTCAAGCGCACAAGTCGAATTCGACGGACTTCGGATGTGACAGTGCATAAATCAGGGCTCAAAATGCACTAGACGTCACCGATAATAGTCGAAACGACCTCCGATCGACAAACGGACTTGGCCATCGCGTTTAGAACGTCGAAATTGGTCAAAATATAAATATTACATAATCTAAAGAGCAACTAATCAAGCGATCGAGCTATCAATGTGTCAACGCATACTAAAATCAGGAAGCTGGGACGATGTCCAAATGACCACCGTTCATGAAATTGATCACGTCCTTAGCTTCAAAACATCGAAAACTATCAAATGAGACTGTCCACACTCAATTCGGATGAGTCTGTGCAAATGTCGAATGATTGGAAGTGACAGACGTAATCGATAAAATTAATGACGTTGACAAAATCAACCCAAATGACCTCCGATCGATGAACGGACTTTTCCATCGCATTCAGAATTTCAAAATTAATTGGAATATAAATATTGCACAACTTGATGATCAACCGATTAAGCGATCGAGTCGTCAACGTGCCTGCATGCATATCGTGGTCAGGAGGAGCCGACGCAAACCAAACGATATTCGTTCGTGAAACTGATTGCATCATTAGCTTCAAAATGTCAAAATCTATCAAGTAAGACTGCTCACACTTAATTCAGATAAGTTTGCATGAATGTTGAGTAGTTGAAAGCGGCGACGCATATTTTGAGTTAAAATTGACAATTGACGTGAACCAAACGCCTTGATAAATGGATCGTTGCATTCAAACATCAAAAAGTTAAGATTGTATATATATATATATATATATATATATATATATATATATATATATATAATCATGAGATTTTATCGATAAAAATCACATTAAAGTTGATTAATCAATTTAAAATCTATTTAAAATCCTAATATAATCGTAATGCTCTAAATCCACTCTAATAAACTGCCTGCTACTCACCCTCACGATCGGTTCTCCTTCACGCGAATGACCCGAACCCTCGGCTTTCCCATCTTCACGCACGCTCCACGGCTCAAATTGCTCGTCTCTTTTATGCGCATGAGCTTATTTGAATGCTCGATCTCCTCTTCCATGCAACCGTTCGCATGCCTCCTCGATCCAAATCAAGGAAAAGATGAACCACAAGCAAGGAGGCCAATTTTTCCCTCTCCGATTCCTCTCCAAAACCGAAAAAGGCCTCTCTCGTTTTTCCCTTTCCTCCAAATCAAAAGGTAATTTCTTCTTCCTTCTCCTTCTTCTTTCTCCTCCTTCTTTTTTTCCTCTATTTCCTCTCCCTCCTCAAGCAAACTGCAAGAGAATCCAATACCAAGTTGCTATTCCTGATTTGTTACAAGAATTAGTATCCTCTTATGCTTCTTGCGCCTGCTACAAGAATTAGTATCCCAATGCAGCCCCCTCATTTAACAAAACTTAAAAATTTATTACAAGAATTTCAACTTATTAAAATATCTGAGAAGCTAAATCTATCGTGCGAAAGTAGATATGTTCTTTTATTAGGAGCTAAATAGAGTTGATAGGATCTAAAATTTTTAAATATATTCGAGTCAATCAATTAACTACCCCGATGATGGCCGTGTTGAATGGTGATTTCAACCGGAGAGGATACTCCCATCAAAATGTGATTCTATTTTCAAATCAAAACTAATTCAAATTAAATATCAATCTAAAAACTGCATAAATGAAACTCAATCATTAAAAGCTTAAAGTAAAACTCAATCTATCCACCTTCCGCAACTATTTGTCTGGGGTGACAAATTAAGAAAACTCTAGCTCACAAAGGAGCCAATGTCAAATCAAGTGTTCATCTATGTTCATTCTTAATCAATCTCTTACTAGTAAGGATGTGGCTCATGTCTTTCACGTTTTGGCCAAGAGCTCCATATGAAGCTTATGACTAGAGTCCTCTCGACGGGTTTGTCCAGTTAGACTCCATTATATTATGATCACGACTGTAGCCCGTATGCTCCCCAATGGCTCCGCCCTTTGAGTTGTGAATCATAGGGTACATGAATAAAAGCCCTCCGCCTAAGGTAGACTTAAGCTTGTCTCCTGACAAACACTGCCCTACAGATTTCTTAGACGACGTAACTGATGTGTTGCTGATAAGGATCATTCGGTCAGGTTTGGTCGACTTCCTCCTCTGACTAAGTAGACTAGGGACCACGGTGGCCCGGGATGACAGAACCATGGGATCTAGATCGGGCACATCATCATTCCCCCAACCATCCGGTTTAAGCTGAAATGATGAATTTCATAAATATAGATCTTAAACTCCACATTTTGCTACTATATGCTATGCATTTAACGACCTAATGACTAGCCTAAATCGAATGTTCTCTCCCACTTATTGGGAGGGGTAATTAACTATAGGGGCTTGTGCCTATAGGAAACTTGAACCAGATCTAATCTCCTCACCAAATGAGGATGAAATCTTTGCGTAGTGTCTTATTTACTATTTCATCTGCCTTCTGAAAATTACACTGACACTTAAATCACACTCTCTTCAATTCAATTTGTCAAGAGGTTGGTGGCGAATTTTTGGAGCACATAGATTTTTGGCGACTTCGCTGGGGTCAAGATTCTCTTTCCATCTTTGGTTAGTCATATACGTATATAAGAGAATAAATTTTGAAAATTCAAAATGTGTAATAAAATTAAATTACTAATGTATAAGGCTCTATATTGAATGAATTATTCTGTATAATACATTTTATTACACTATTTTTTGTTGTAGCCTTCATTTTGAAAGTATAGGGTGAAATAATAATGGTTAATTACTAATCCTCATCTTTCACTTTCAAAATTGATCTACAGAGCACTCCTTTCACCGTTCATCTAGGGCATGGTGCGAACATCTACCTAGCCAACGCTGTCATCAACACAAGAGATGTTGGAGTTACAATTCAATTTGGTAGCTTGAGTTTCCTTGCTATTGTAGCTGTTACTCTTGAAGTACCCACCCGTGGTACATTCATCTGAGGCCATGCTGGAAGGCATCAAGTTGCTGAAGCTCCTACTAGCCATGTTTGTCAATCACCAACACCAACCACTTATGAGTTCTCCGATGAGAACTTAGTTTTCAAAGGCTAGGCCAATCAAGCCCCGTGATGAAAAGAACGTCGTGGAAAAGGTGTCTTTAATGCCTCAATTACCCACAATTGAACCTTTTATACATAGAAAGCATGATCATGAAGCTTCCTCATTAGGAAGCAAATTAACCAAAAGGCAGAGAAGAAGAAGAAATGCTGAGCAAAGAGCTCAGCAGATTCCCTTCAAATGACTTAGTGAAAAAGCGAACTGCCGTTAGAAGCGAGTATTCCTACCCACAATAACTTTGACAACCTAAAGTGGGTAAAAAGGAATAGCTCTATTGGTAAAGTAAAATAGTCCTTCTGAAACTAACCATGTCAAGCTCCACCACCATAGAGGAGATAGCTTGAAACATTGTCTGCCAGAATATACAAAGTTCTCAAAGTAGCCAAAGATAGAGGCTTAATGAAAAGAAATTTTTAGAGGCCTATGGTGATGGAAAATACTGAAGCTCCGCCAAGGAGTTTGTCATCTCTTATGGTAACCAGTCATCGAAACAAGTATGCTTCGCATGGTGAGCATCATAGCATGACACTTGGACCGCATGTCTAAGAATCCGCTGCTGAAAGGTCTGGGTGAAAGGATAAGCAGATATGGAGGCCAAGATCCCCATAATGAAACTTTGAAGAATGGAATATGTGTGACATCTGATACATATACTTAGAAATCTGCCTCAAAAATAACTCTTCAGAAGTGGATACCCAAAATATGGGATATCACTGAAGAAAGATATGACAGTCGACACCCTGGAGAATCCTCTAGGGGATCCCATCGATCGGATTCACCCCCACAAGAGAAGGTTGACTTTGATCGCAGTCCTTTAATAGAAGAAGTGTTTGTTCCACACATTGAACCAGAGATCCACTGGAAACGTCGACCAAAAATTTGTGTGCAAGAAGAAGATAATGAAGACGACACTATGGAAGTGGAAGTTGTCTATATGGTTAGAGATATAGATGAACTTTTTGCTCAGCACTATTAATAACAACATGGATCCAGGGAACTTGAACCGGAATTTCACGCTTATGAAGAAGAGTCTTCAGAGAAGCAAGTAGAGGATGGATCTTTGATCTTTACTGAAGATGAAGAAGAAGAAGATTAGAATGTGAAAGAGATCATGGTTGTCAAAACTGTCTATATGATTGAACCAGGAAATGATCAGCCTAGTACATGATTTTTTACTCAGCGTTGTCGTACAACCCCAGCAACAGTTATCTCTACAAATTCACAAGGAGAAGGACAGTCAAGTTCTTCCCCTGAAAATGAGCAGGGAGCAGAATAACAACAAGAAATAGAGGAAGAGGAAGTGCCTGTACTTGTTGATGCCATGGCGCTAGCTAGAGAGCAAAGAGAAATGCAACATCAAATGGAGGTCAAAGATAAGAAGATTGCACAGCTTGGTACCAAGATGAATGATATGATGGTACAAATGAACATCAAGATGGAGATGTTGTAGAAGAATATCACATCAAATGCATCACTTGTCTTGTCTACTAATCAATAGATATTTAATAATACAACTTCTATACCACTAGGCGCTCTAGTACCTCAAGCTCCTATAGTACATGCTACACCTGAAGCGAGGAATGAAGTTAACCAAACACCTCTCTAGCCAATAATTCAAAATCTAGCTAGCACACCTGGAGCAGTAATAGTTGCTCAACTGGAAATGATAATCAATGAAAAGATAAAGACATTCATAGTCTCAAAGAAAAGTCGGTGAGGGGTCACCCTTACCCAAATAATATGATCAAGTGTCATTCAAAAGGTTACTCGTGCCAAAATTAATACTTTTTCGGGCTTGGTAACCCAAAGCAACATCTAGCATAATTTAAGGCTACTTGTGGTAACACAGGAGGGAACGATGCACCGCCATCAATAGCTAACCTCAACGCTTGAATGGTATGCCAATGATTCAAATTAAAACTTGCTAAATTGGAGATGATATTCGTGAAGCGGTTTGCCAGTGAAACCGAGAAAATCATAATCGTCAACCTTGCCTTACTGAAAAGGAGAAAAGTCGAGTTAGTGATAAAATTTAAGCAACAAATGGAAGAGACACATGCGATCTAATTGCTAATGGGCAATATGGATGATAAAATGACACCATTTCTATGTATGACATCGATTGCAATATTCCAAGACTTGCTTGATAGGGTGGCTAAATTTGAAAAGTTGAATCATCCTAAATCTGAATTCTATGCAGATAAGGAAAAGAGAAACAAACCTTCAGACTCAAGAAAAAATGAAATTCATGCCACTTCCTATAGCTTAAATGGCAAAAAGTGGGTGATATATAATATGGATAAAGAAAAATAGCCAATGTACAATGATAATAAGGGAAAGAAGCCTATTTATTCTCATCCACAGTCAAAATTGGTAAGGAGGCAATGATAAATCTCAAACTTTTCCAAGTGGTGGGGAGCATCCAAAACAAACAACAAGAGATGATGAACGAATGCGGCCATCTCTTAATAAAAGATGAATAAAGAATATTCCTTTAGAAGAGACATTGTGACTAAATTGCAAAGCAGTCAAAGTTGGTCTACAATTTCTAGAAATTAAAAGGCAAAGAAGCGATCAAGTCGAATCCAAATTATTGTCCCTATCATCGATGATCAATCATCATATTGAAGATTGTTATGTCTTCAAAGATTGGCTAGAAAGGAAGTGAGGTGAATTTACATTATCACAAGATAAGTCAACCTAAAAGGGAGTCTACAAGGATGATTATGTCCTCTTTTGTAACATCCATCAAAGATAAAAGAAGGAGAAATCAGTTCAGACTAAAGAATGGGAAATAGTAATCTCCAAAAAGATCATGAAAATGGCAGCTAAAAGACGTCCCTAATGTTAAGTGGAAATCACTACTTGAACCTATGTTGGACTTAAAAGACATACCTAAACTAAGTATTTGGGCTTCAGATCATTGATAAGGCTACTTCATCACAAGGATGAAGTTTGCTAAATGTAGCCTCATAAATCAAAGAAGCGAAAAAAAAGAAGATCAAGAAGAGAACTACAACTCAAAAGATCATTAACAATTTAGAAGACTATCACCAGCCAGCTAGATGACCATTTAGGCTTGCATAATTTATGCCTAAAATTCACATTGTTGAATTGGATGAAGAAGATAATGGTGAATCTTGTCTAGTGAACATGCCGAATCATTTACGTGATGTTATGTTCTTCAAAGATAAGTTACTAAATGACAAGGGTGGTCAGACAGACTCGACCAACCCATAAAAATTCTTATCAAAAAACCAAGAAGAGCTTGAGGAGTTAACATCTAAATTTTGTTTAATGACACAACAAGACGATAACAATTCAAATGAAGATCCATATTTTTCTAACGGAGAAGAGTCATACTCATTGATATCATCACGCATGAAGCGTATGAAGTTGAAAAATGAGTCTAGCCTTTTTGGCCAAACCTCCAGAATAAGAAGGTAATTTGAAGAAACTACATCTTTCGAAGAATCTAAGGCAAAGTTATTCAAGTTTAGTTGAGAAGTGGTACAGTATTAACACCTTCATCAAAGAAGAGAAATATAAATAAAGATAAAAGAAAATAAATTGAAGTCAACGAAGATATCATTCCCAAAAATCTTAAACTAAAGCCTAAATCAAATGAAAAGATAGATTATAATATTCTATCATCGAGAAAGATCCTCATAAACTAAGTGTACAGGCTTTGATGTCAAAATATTTGAGAAACTTTGATACAGGCTCTCAAAGATTCCCGGAGAGTTATGAAGCTTACTTTGTTGAAAAATGCATGACCAAGCATTGCAAACTCAAGATTTCCAAGAATCACATTTTGAAGAAGATCTTATGTTGGGAACAATGGATCACAATCATCCTTATATGTTACCACAGAGATGACATCTTGATCACGAATATTGATTGATCCGTTCTTCTATCAATCTTATGAGTCTAAATGTATTAAGAGGATTATCACTTGATATCTAACATCTTGAGAGAGACAAGTTGATGGTTCATGGTTTCAATGAAAAATAATAGAAAATATTGGGTTCTTTTATTCTCCCGCTCAAGTTTTAAGATTTATATAGAAAAACCAAGTTTTATGTAATCAATGCTGATACATCATTTAGAGCTCTCTTGAGTCAACCATGACTGCATGAGTATGAAATCATCCCATCAAATATGCATCAATGTATGAAGTATCTGAAAGATGGAGAAGAATTCATAATTCCCTGTAACCTACAACCATTCTCTGTTAATGAAGAAAAGATTTATGAAGATGCAAAGTACCTCATCCTCAAAGAGCCTAAGCCAACAGAGCCTCTTAAAGCAGTAGCATCAACTTCAGGAACTAAAAAATAATTTTACAATGTGAAAGAGCAGAAGCAAAGAGGAAGAAAGAAGTCAATTCCAACTCTCCCTAAAGCACTTGACTTTATACCTAAGTCAAGAAGATCAGTTCCTCATTTGGGAAGTGACACACAAGAAGAAGAAGAAGATATTCCTGTTAAACCCAAGAACTTTTAAACTTTCAAGAAAGAAAATTTTTGAAATAAGTGATATTTAGACAATGACTTTGAATACTTATGAAAATAGAGTGAGGTCGCATCAAGAAGGATAGCTCACTTGGCGTAATAAGATTCCTTTAAAATTATACCCATCCCTCAGCAATACTTCAAAGAAATTACTCCATTGGAGGTTCATAACATTGAAGAGTTGATAACATTCTTTATGCCACCGTTGAGCGAGAGTGGCAGAACAAGAACTCTTTTACAAATTTGAAGAATCTCAACCTCATAATTTTGATCAGCCTGCTCAACATGAATCTCATGAAATTCTTCTCAAAAATGATGAAGAAGTAGAAGCCAAGTCTGCACCTGAAGAACTCGAAGACGATGGACAAATAACTACTATGGATGAACTTAAGAAAATCAACCTAGGAGCTAAAGATGATCCCTGTCCAACTTTCATCATTACCCTTCTACCTGATGAGAAAGTTGAAGAGTTAAAAGTGCTACTTTGTGAATTAAAGGATTGCTTTGCCTGGATATATTCTAAAATGCCAGGCTTATCCCTTGATGTAGCAGTTCATAAACTTGTCATTAAACCAAATGTGATGCCTATTAAGTAAGCTCCTAGGCGAATGAGATTGGAGATTGAAGAAAAGGTAATTGCAAAACTAAGAAGCTGATCGAAGCAGCCTTCATTTGGGAGGAGAAGTATGCAGATTGGATAGCCAATATTATCCCAGTTAGAAAGAAGAATGGCCAAATCCGTCTCTGCATTGACTTCTGTGACCTAAATAAGGCGTGCCCAAAAGATGACTTTCCGCTTTCAATATCAGAATTACTAGTGGACAACACTTCCAACTATGACATATTCTCATTCATGGATGGATCATCGGATACAACCAAATCAAAATGGCACCAAGATGAAAACATATATCATCGTACCTATTGACATCTATTGCTACACAGTTATGCCCTTTGGCTTAAAAAATGCTGGAGCTACATACCAAAGAGCCATGATGTGTATTTTTGATGAGTTAATTCATTAAAAGGTTGAATGCTATGTTAACGATTTGGTGGTGAAAAGCTTAAATCGTGAAAATCACTTTGAAGACTTGAGAATTGTATTGAAGAGAATAAAAAAATATGATCTCAAGATGAATCCTCTAAAATGTGCATTCGGGGTATCCTCAAAAATTTCTTGGATATATTCTACGGGGAATTGAAATTGATCATACTAAAATCAAGGCAATGGAGATGCCTCAAGAAGAGTTTAGCTTCATTCTTTACAAGGACAGCTTGCATTCATCCATCGATTTATATCAAACCTATCAGGACGCTGTCAACCATTTGCAAAGTTAATGAAGAAGGATGCTCCATTCAAATGGGACAAGGAGTGACAAGAAGCTTCAATAGTGTTAAAAGCTATTAAATACACCAATCCTTGCGCCTACTCTTGGGAAGCCCCTCATTCTATACACAACTGTATTAGAAGAGTCCCTTGGAGCATTATTGGCACAACACAATGAAGAAAGTAAAGAGAATGCTCTTTATTATATCAGTCAAAGATTAATAGGAACATAAATGAGATACTCTCCGATAGAGAAGCACTGTTTGACATTGATCTTTGTAGTCCAAAAGCTCTGTTATTATATGTTATCTCAAAAGATTACCTTCATCTTAAGGATCGACCAAGTATTTGATGATAAGACTAGCGCAGTTGCTTGGCAAGATGGGCGATTTTGCAATTTAATATTACATATGTTCCAGAAAGCGAAGGGACAAGTCTTAGTAGATTTTCTTGCGCACATCCCATCCGGACTCTTCTCTTAACGATGATTTCCGATGAGCAAATTATGATCATTCATGAAAGAAAAAATTACAAATGTAGAAATGTATTTTTGATGGAGCCTCATCGATCAAAACAAGTCCAACCTCTAAATGACAAGAGCAAATCGACATCATCTTCATAACACCGTAAGGAGGGATAATGAGACGATCATATGAGTTGACTGAGCCAATAACTAATAATGAAGCTGAGTATGAAGCATTAGTGGCAGGTTTTGAAGAAGCTATTTTCATAGGCATTCAAAACTTGTATATTTTTAGTGATTCTGAGCTTATTATAAATCAAGTATTGGGCATCTATAAAATCAACAAGTTTGAGTTAGCTTTCTATCATAAGCAAGTTCTCAAGCTTATGAAGCAAATATCAAATATCACACTAAATCGAAGTCTCTCGATCCAAGAATAGAAAAGTCGATTGCTTAGCAAAATTAAGGAAATGACAAGTATGAAAATTATGTCATGATTGGCATATTTACTTGATGAGTTAGAGCCAAAGAAAGTATCAATCCCCGATAGAGGGTTATCAAATGATACCAGATGTGACTCGGTTGCTCATACTCTAAAATAAAATTATACCAAGAAAAGCTATGACATTTGCTTAAAAGAAATGGGAAGCCTTTATTGTAGAAGAGCCACATGATTGGAGGCAACCCTTCATCAACTACTTTAAAGAAGACAAATTACCAAACAATAAATCACTGATAGCTCAAATCAAGAAGAGAATACTGGGCTATGCTTTCATCAACAATACTTTATATCGTCGATCCTTTGAACAAATGTAGTTATGATGCCTAAATGTAGAGGAAGCTAGCAAAGTGATCATTGAAGTTCATGAAAGACTTTGTGGTGAACATCGCCAGTCTTAAGATGGCAAGAAAGATCAAAAGAATGGGTTATTATTGGCATCTATGGAGAGATCAGTATCAATCATGCTAAGAGTGTCATGAATGTCAAGTACGGGAATATAATCCATCAACCTCAAATCCACTACACCCAACAATAACATCCCGGCCATTCAATGTTGCATAGATGTAATCGACTACCGATCCATCGCATCGACGCTTCATCCTACAATGACCGATTATTTCTCTAAGTGAAGCTATCACATTTAAAGAAGTTACTACTGACCGAGTGATCAACTTCTTCATGCATAATGTGGTCTATAGATTTGGAGTGCCTCGTCGAATAATTTTTGATAATGACATATCTTTCAAAAATATAAAGATTTATAGATTCGTTGATCAAAATAAAATTGATTGGCGATACTCTTCAATATTCAATCCAAGAGCCAATGGTTTGGTGGAGGCCTTCAATAAGACATTAGTCAAGCTAGTCAAGAAGATCCTTAATAAAAATAAGAGAGAATGACACACTAAACTGATAGAGGCATTATGGGCGTATCGAACCACCTACACAATGCTGACTAAAGCCATTCATTATTCATTGGTATTTGGAATTGAAGTAGTTCTTCCACTCAAAGTTGAGTTACCTTCACTTCAAATAGCCATCCAATACAATCTAACTGAAGATCAAAAATGCTCATTTGAGAATGGAGGAACTCGATGCGCTTGATGAAGTTAGATTGCAAGCTCATCAAAATCTGGAAGTTTATCAAGCAAAGATGTCCAGGGCTTTTGACCATACGATGCGGCCTCAAAATTCCAAAAAGGGTAACTGGTTCTGGTGCTGAGAAGGCCAATTATTCCCAATCAAAATTTAGTCACAAATTTGAGCCTAACTGGGAATGCCTTTTTGTCATTGAGAAAGTATACTAAGGAGGGGCATACCAAATCATTGACCTAAAAGGTGAAAGATTAATGCCACCAATTAATGGTTGATACCTAAAAACATATTATACATGATGACTACATTCTCGAAGTACAATAGAAATCCCCCTGCAAGACAAGGGGCATTATTTTTAGTATATCTATTTAGGTTGACATCATGCTTCATGCCGAGATCCCTAAATAAATATACTCACCGATGAAAAACTTTATGAAAATTCTTACATAGGGGCATTTTTAGATTTATATACAGATGAAATCAATGTTACATGTTAAAACCCTTTAAGAGCATATCAATTCAAATATTGATATATTTGCTTAATTTTATCTTGAAAGTTCTTCTAAATATGCTTTAGAATTCCCAAGACATGGGGCATTTTTTTAGTTTTATTTGAGTTGACATCGGTTATAAGATGAGATCCTATATTTGATTCAGTTGACATCGAAGCTAAATTCATGAATATATCTATAATTTTCATTGTTAAGCAGGTTCTTGCATGGAACAAAAGAATCTATTTCTATGCATGAAAAGACATCTAAATATCAAAATTTATCTCGAATTTGTCAAATTAAAGATCAAGTCAAGAACTCCCAATTTGAGGATTCAATCAATTGTTGAGAAACATCAACCTATCCTAAGTCTCGACACGGATGGGTTCTAAAGGTACTCAACAAGCCCATAATGGCCAGTTGTCGACGCCTCCTCACTCAACAAGCTACAAGAAAAGGATGCGTGAAAGAGCCCCGCTCATCCCGATGACAAAACCATCCAACCCATTATAAGTTGGAAGACTGAGTAGTTCTAAAGGTCAACTCAAGCCCAAATATGGCCGAGTTGTTAATGCTCTCCTCACTCAACAAGTCGTAAGAAAAGGCCGCATAGTGAAAGAGCCCCTGCTCACTCCAATGATAGTGCTCAATCTCAAACTAGATCCGCTTTAGTGATTACAAGCAACAGATCCAAGAGATCTTTCTACTTGATCGATAGATAAAGACAACTGGAAACTCTCAATTGGCTACCTCAAATCAATCTTTATATTACAGGTGATATTTCAATTTATTCTCAAATGATCTGAACAAGATCAAAGCACAAATCAAAGCTAATCTCCTCATCAAGTCCGTCAAAGTAGAAAGCACAGGACCGAGAAAGCAATTCATAGTTCAAAGCCGATGAACTAAAGAATTTTTATTCACATTAAAGCACATGTTGCTAGACTAATAACTCAACATTGACCTATATAAGCTGGATCATTTGTATGTACCCTTCAATGAATCCATCAAAGCAGCAAGCACAGGGTTCATGGCGTACATACACTTCCTGACAAGTCAATATGGACAAATTAGGTCAGTCCTTCATCAAGTCCATTAAGCTTAAAGCTAGGATAGAAGGAATTTCAAATCTGACCAAGCACAGATAAACTAATTCCCCAGCAGAGTCTTTCATCAAAACAAATAAATCAATTCCTTCAACAAACCCATCCAAGGATGAAGCTAGGATTGAAGGACTAAAATCTACAACAACATAGAAGAAATAGAGCAAAGCCATTGAAGTAGAGATGGTGTAAGAACTCTTATCTATCTATGAGACAAATCGATCAATCTTGTCATTTAGCATGTCCTAAATAAGACATAATACTAATGAAAAATCCTGCCAAAAGCTCCGTAAGCTAGTGCAATCAAAGCTAAAATGATTCAAGTTATGTGGCTAGCCTAAATGGTCAACTAATTTTCAATAAACGTGACACGCTCCATGCACGAATCACATTTGTTAGGGCATTTGATGACCTCATATATGTGTGTTATAAGTCGAGTTACAAGTTGAATTCGACGGACTTCAAAAGTGCCGGCATAAATCGGGCTCAAAATCAATGTCATCGATAATGGTCAAAATGACCTTTAATCAACAAATGAACTTCACCATCATGTTTGAAATCATTAGTCAAAATATAAATATTGCATAATCAAAAGAGTAATCGATATAGCTATCAATATGTCAACGATATCTCAAAGCCGAGATGATGTCCAAGACCTCCGCTCATTAAATTAATCACACTGTTAGCTTCAAAACATTGAAAACTATCAAATGAGATCCCACGCCAATTCTGATGAGTGTGCAAATGTTGAATGATTGAAAGTGACAACAAATCGAGAAATACGACGCCAAAAAATCAACCCAAATGACATCCAATCGACGAATGGACTTTTCCATTGCATTCATAACATCAAAATTTATCAGAATATAAATATTGCACAACTTGAAGATCAATCAATCAAGTGATCGAGTCATCAATGCCCCTGCATGCATATCGAGGTCAGGAGGAGCCGACGTAAACCAAATGACCTCCGTTCATGAAATTGATTGCGTCGTTAGCTTCAAAACATCAAAATCTATCGAGTAAGACCATTCATACTTAATTCAGATGAGTCTGCTAGAATTTCAAGCGGTCAAAAGAGGTGACGTGCATTGAGTTGAAATTGACCCAATTTGATTCCGACTCAAACCAAACGGCCTCCGTCAGGAATATACCATTGCTTAAAATATCAAAAAAAAGATTGATATATATATATATATATATATATATATATATTGACCATAATTTTATCGAGTAAAATTCACAAAAGTTGATTAATCAATTTAAAATCTATTTAAAATCTAATATAATCTAATGCCCTAAATCCACTCTAATAAACCCATATTGCCCTATTTCTTAACCGGAAGACCGGTTCTCCTTCACGCGAATGACCCGAACCCTCGGCTTTCCCATCTTCATGCACGCTCCACGGCATGAATCACTTGTCCGTCTCCTTTGTACGCATGAGCTACCCCATTGAACGCTCGGATCTCCCTTTTCCACGCAACCGTTCGTGTGCCTCCTCGATCCAAACCACAAGGAATGGCTGCCAGGGCTCCTTAAGGAAGAACCACAAGCAAGGAGTCCAACTTTTTCCCTCTCCGATTTCTCTCCCTCTGAAATTGAAAAAAAAGGGCTCTCTCATTTCTTCCCCTTTCCTCCAAACTGAAAAAGTAATTTCTTCTTCCTTCTTCTTCTTCTTCTTTGTCCTCCTTCTTCTTTTTTTTTTCTTTTTTCTCTATTTCCCTCCTCCTCAAACCACAAGAGAATTACCAAGTTGTTGTTCCCGTTCTTGGAGATGCTTTGCCATTCAAAAGCCATTTACCTTTGGTGAAGGAACGGAATGGAATCCCCTTTTCTAGTCAATGGAATACCATCCATAATGATGGCTTCTGCACACATAAATAATATTCAGCTAGCAAAGATCAAGAATAAGAAGATATAGAATTACTGATTTAATACTTCAGAGATCAAAATAGATAGTTCAAGGAGCTTTTGCATGGATACTGCTCAATGGCCTCAACAAGGAATGTGAGTGGTGAAGGGATCAGTGGAAAACAACCAAAGGCAAACACAAATCCAAGTGGATAGATCAAGAGTAAGGCCTCACAAGGAGCAAGCCTTGAACTGTCCAAGATGTAATTCTACTCCACCGAACTTGCTCTTGGCGGAACCTCCTAGCCAAACCTTCTTTTCTAAATCCTCTTTGTCGCAATTGGAGAAGAACACATTATTAGTGTTCTTCTAATTTTCGCACGCCCCTTTCCACCCTTCTTCCAATTATTCAGAACCAGAGCAACACCGTCACTAGGTGGGCTCCTCTCCTGGTTTTTGGCATTACCCATTTCTACCTCTTCCGACCTTTCCTTCGGAAGAACACCGCCATTAGGCGCTCTTCTTTTTGCATTACCCATTTCATCCCCTTTCGCCTTTCCTCTTCTCAACAAAGAGGAACATCGACATTAGGTGGGTTCCTCTCTTAATTTTCAGCATATCCAATCCCGTCCCTTTGTTGATCATTACAAAGCACAAAAAAAAAGTGAGTTAGAACATGTGTGATCATTGTGATGTGGATATATATATATATATATATATATATATATATATATATATATATATATATATATATATATATAGATTTATTTTGTAGGTTGGAAGCAGAGATAGATAAAATCCGGTGTCAAGACACCACTCGCTTATTCATAGAAAAGCCAACATCAATTAGATGTCGCCTCCTATAAATGCTATCAAAATTTTGACAAAATTCTAGACTTAGAAAAAGAGAAAAGAAATGAATATATATATATATATATATATTGCATTTCTCTTATGCAGTTTTAAGACAGAATGCCTCATGTGACATAGCGAAGAGAAGCTGGTGTAAAGACACCACTCACTACCCAGAGGGCATGAGAAAGCCAAAATACTCGACCTCACGCGGGGATGATGCCGGGAGGTTTCCAAAATTTCATCAAATTTTAAAGACTTCAATTTAAAATTAATTGTATATTAAATTAATGGTGAAGCATAAAGTCTTAAAATTAAATAAAATTAAAAGAGAATGTGGAGTTCACATGTACCTTAAAGTAATAATAGGGCACACTTAATAAACATTATTACATAAAATATACTAAGTGAGGGTGGATTTAGTCACTTAATTTATTGCTAAATGAGTGCTTGATTCATTGTTTAATATATTCAAACAAATGATACTCAAGTTATGAAACTTGATGAGGTAAATACTAAACTCATAAGAGACTTGCAATAAATTTGAAGTCTTAATTTTCAAATAAATATATAATTTGATATGGAGTTAAAAATGAATCTAAATTGTGTATAACAACTCTTATTGTAGAAAATATGAAAAGTCCTTAAATATAAAATTAAAGGTGCTTTCTTTTGGGTGAATTACATATAAACTTATATGAATACAATAATGGTATGCATACATTTATAACTATAAATTTTGGGTCAAATATTCAAAATACATGTGAATTCTTGAATAAAATAAATTCATTACATATATCTAAAATGAATATATTCTTATTCAAATTTCATACAAACTAAATAATATATTTCACCACCGATCTGCTTTTTATACAAGCGCATAAGGAGAAACTAAATTAAATATAATGAAGGAGCTTTCCTTCAATACAAAAATTAAGAAACCTAATTCTAAATTATGATATTCAAAATTAATGAAATAACTAATTAGGTGAAATTATTTAAGCTATAAACATTTGCATGTGCTCAGACATAAAGATTTAAGGTATAAATTTTAATGTCTGAAAGGCTGCGTAGACTAAGTTGAGATTAAATAGATATAAAATTATTCTCATAATTCAAACATAAAATTATCTAAATTTTTAAATACACTATGATACACAGCCAATGCTTAAATCAAGTGTCCGGTGATGCCGTATATTGAGCAATACGTAA
>CM038227.1:99078295-99177245 GCA_021442155.1 Cymbidium sinense
AAACATAATTAAATAAACAACAAATCAAACAAATTCAACCTCTTCCCCAGAAACTTATAATAAATTAAATATCTCCCTAGTGAGACTCAAATCAAATCCTCTCATCCAGTGGATGACTTGAACCGCTTCCCTAGTGGAAGGTTCACATACTCTATCCCTGATGGATTTCCTTCCTCTTATGTCTTTTGACATAAGTAGAGTCACATTGAAGCCTCGATTCCTTCTACACCGGGTTAGAGTAGATCATCTGTTAGTGCTTGTGATCGGTGTTGTTGATCATTTCAGCCAACATCACATGTGTTCCTTGTCGGCCACACACCACACCTATTGGTGCCTTTGTTGACCTCATTTTTAGAATGAGCTCTCAATCCCTCCATCTTAGACATAGGATTTCTCTTAGATTTTAAGAGTTCCTTAGTCTTAAGACACATCTAGTGATTAGGTGGACACTCAACCTATCCCTAGAGACTTAGAAGAGTTAGCCATAAGAATAGGTCATGCCTTAATAGTGTTAGGAAAATTTGCCTAACCTATAGCTTGAACCACATTCCTCACTTCCTTCCTTCAAGTCAAACTTAAATCAATTCTAGCTTAATTGATTTTCTCCAAATCAATTTTACATGATTGAAACCTATGATTGAAACCCATAATTGAATCCCATGATTAAGAATTCCAAGCACAAAATCTTCCCTAAGTCCTTTAATTCCCTCTCATGGACTTAGCCTTAATCAAATCCATGAAATTTTCTCACAACTCATTTATATTTCTATTTATATTCACATATATAAATGAAATATAAAATCAATCACTAAATCAAAAATCAAATCCAAATTCAAAAATCTTTCCTAAGTCCTTTGATTTCTCTTAAGGACTTATTAAATCAAGTTCAAATCACTTCAAATTCAAAATTTTCATAACCATTTATATTCTCATTTATATTCACAAATATAAATGAAATATAAATTCAAACAACCAAAACCAACTCCAAAATCAAACTCAAATTCAATCAAAATTCAACCTAAGGCTTTTAAGTCAAAATCTTGAACTTAGCCAATTCAATTTCAAATCAAGCCAAACCTTGATTTTTCTTCATAATTCGATCAATCCTACAATCAAGAATCCAAATATAAATATAAACTTCAATCACAAACCAAAACTCAATTCAAAATCAAACCTAAGTCAAACTCATGTTCACCCTTTGAACTTAAAATTGTCAAATGAATCAAAACCCATTTGACTTCAAACCACTTGCAAATGGATTTATATTTCAATCATAAGTCCATATGTGAGTTCAATCAAACTCAAATCAAGCTTTGACCAAGCCATTTGACCTACTTAGGCTCACTTGACCCAAAGTGACCTAAAGTACCCTTTATGAGCCAAATTCTAATCCTAACCAAATTGGATTGAACTAAGCCCATCTAAGCCTCTCATCATGATCAACAATCATCATGAGATGATCAATCACCCAAGTTGTGTTAAACCAAGTCAACACTTAGCCAAAATGAAACCCAACATAGCCAAAATCCTCCATACAACAAATTGACTGAAACCATTGACCTAAGTTCATTCATGACCAATGCTTAAACTTGACCAAGTCAACATTTGATTTAACCTAGCCCAATCCACTTGACCCAAGTTGACCCAACTTGACCTAAAAAGTCAAAATGTGTCAAAACTTGATCTAAGCCAAATTGATTGAAATGGGTCAAGTTCATTCCAAATCACTTGTTGAACTTGACCAAAGCCTCACTAGTCACCAACTAGCTAATTGACCATGAACCCAACTTGACCTAAAGGATCATATTGAGCAAAATTCAAATTTAACCAAAAATGATTGGAAAAAAGATACCAATCCATTTCATATGACCAACCAAACCTAAACCAACCCATGACCTAACCCAAATAGGTCAAATGGGCCAAATTGGTCAACTTGACCCATTTAACCTAAATGAACCAAATTTAAACCTAAACTAAAATGAATCAAACCAAAGCTACCAAAATATTTCAAATAGTCATATGAACTTGATCCAACCCTTGGTTTGACCCAATTTGACCATTTGGTCAGCTTGACCCAAGTTGACCCATTTTGACCTAAATGGGTCAACATGAGCCAAATCATATCAAACCAACTCCAAATTCAATGAAACTTGGCCAAACCTATTTTCTCATCATACCAAACCCAAATTGAAATCAAGGTCAAATGACCATTTTACCTTAGGCCATAGGGTAACCAAAATCAAAACCACTTGAATTTGGTCAAATTCTTCATGGACACTTGGCATCCCTCTTAGTGACCAAATGGTCACTAATGGACGGCACCAACCCAATGGTTTGGGTCACCAAACTCAACCCTAACTCCTTGACTTGAAAGCACATGGAATCCTCCTCCACTCAAAGCACATGGCCACTCACCCACTTCTTCCCCACAAAATTGAATGCAAACATCTAACAAAGATAACAAACCACTTGTGATCAATTGGATCAAAATGGCAAGCTTTGCTTGATCCCAAGGGGAGATATACTCCCCTAATTAATTCATTTCATCTCAATCTGATTGAGAAGCCAGAGCATTTGGAACACTTCCCAAGCTCTCTCAGGCAACTTGAACTTCTCCATTTCTTAATTTTCACGGACTGAAAATAGGGGAGCTCAATTGAAAATCCAACTTCCTCCATGTTCAACATCAACCCAATTCCTTCTTCAAGCTTCATGAGGATCAAGAGTTCACCAAACTCTTTCCAAGCTCCAAAGGCAAGGAGTACTGATCAAGATCAGATCAAGTGAAGAGGAGTTCCCATAGAGGATCTACCCCACCTCAACACCTCAAACTTCAACAAAGCTTCATCTCCACTGAGAAGCTTCTCCAAGGGAATCGAGCATCATCTCCGTGAGGTAAACCATTTTGAGCTTAATCTAGCATTGTGGAGCTTTGTGAAGAATTTCATCCCATGATTTTAGCCATTATATGTGATCTTTGCATATTGATGGTGTGGGTTGAGTTTGGATCCAAGAGCTCAATCGAAGCTGGATCATGTCCTAGAAGATGGATCCATCTCTCCCATAGAAATGTGGATGAATCTCTAGCCATTCATCCTCATGTTTTGGATGGACGGCCATGATTAAGTCCACGTAGATCCATGATTTCCCCCTTTAGATCCACAACTTTTTCATCCATCCTTGATGACGGGTGAGAGAAAGTATAGTGCTTGATGCGGTGCTACGATGTGACAACTTTAATATCCAATATCGTCATGCCATGTGGAAAGCGCCGCACGCGGCACGTGGCACGATGATTAAATATTAATTAGGCTATTAAATTTAATTAATCAAGGAAACTTCAAATATTCATATCTAAGCCTAAAAAAATAAAAAAAAAATATGAAATAAATTACACTAGAAAGATAATTGAACATAGAATATTCTAAAATTAATTTTAATGATTTTGAATAGTTCTTTCTCTAAATTTGATTTTTTATTGGGAATGTTAATTGCTAATTACCCCTAATTACACCATTAACCCAAACTTCTTGAGCATGATTAGTGGGATGACTTCTACCTCCCTAATTTTCTTGGGATTTATTGATGTTTAATTAGAGGAATTGCTAATTCCTAATTACCCCTTTAATTAAGCTTAATTAAGGGTACAATTAGTGGTTTAACCCTCAATTGAGTCAATTAAGTTTGATTATGAATAAGGAGGTTTAGGGAATAATTTTGGGATATTCCTTAAACCTCCTTTTTCATCCTTAATCCAACCATAATTAAGTGTTAATTCAATAATTACCCCCTTAATTAATTCCATAAAATTCTAAAACTTTCCAAAACTTAATTAATTTATCTTGGGTAGATGCTTAGGCATTCAAGAGCCTAAGTATAATTAAGAAAATCAAAATCCAACTCACATGTGTGAGAGGGATTTTTTTGAAAGTACTTAAGCTTAAATCCCTTAGCTTAATTAATCCTTAATCACGAGCCAAATTGCATTAGGCCCTTTTCTTCCTAGGTGCATTGCAAATGAAAATTTATTGTGAGATTTTTTGTCATCTCATTGGCTCATAAATATTTGATTAGTTATACTAAGGTGGTATAGGTAAGGGGTAATTAATACACTTAATTCATACCTTAACCTAACCAAAGCATAAAATTGATCTAATCATCTAAAATTTAAAATAAAACAACAAACATATGTGAGAATGGGTTAGAACAGCAAACTCATTCCTCACATTTCAAATTAAATCAAATTCAAAATAAAATAAATTTCTTTAAAAAATAATTGATTTTAAGTTTTCTTTCATAAGATTATCTTTAGAATTAATTGAATGTGTTTACATGCTTTCATCATTTTATTTCCTAACATGCTAAATGTGTATGTATATGATTTCATATCATTCATACTTTTCAAAATCAAATTAAAATGAAATGTTTTCTTTATGTCAAATTGCATGTTTTGGCTAAAGTAGAAATATGAATGGCTATTATCACTATTAAATTCAAAATTATTTTCAAAATATCTAAATCAATTATCAAAACTGAAAGTGTGCTACTTATAGTTTATTTATAAGCTTGCATGTGGATATAAATATGAAGATGTGCATAGTGTAGCTTTTCCTTCTCTCCTCTTTTAGCATAGTTTTGAATAGGATTTGGCAAAGTGTATGGTTCATTTGAAAAGAGCATAACACTTGCCTAATCTCATTCCTATTCATTCCTATTTATTCTTATGTTATTGCTTAAGAAGGAAGTCCACACTTGTACATACAAATTGCATAAACAAAATAAACAAACAAATATAAACTTCTTGCATCTTTCTTTTCCATTCATTTCTTTTGTACATGTTTTTGTATTTAAGGAAAGTGGTATATTAGTCTGGACAACCCCGGGATTATGAGGCTTTAAGTAGCCCTAGGTAGGTCTTGTACCTTACAGGTTAACAATGGTTGTACTCACTTATGCCTTTCATACATATGTGTGCATGTGAAAATGGATAAGAAAATCTCTTTCTACTTAATGAAAATCATGCATCATAAAGCATTCAAATTTTCTTAAGTAACATTTAGCATTCATCATAAAGTGTGCTAAACATTCCCATTTGTATGTATAGATATGCTTAGATTCATTCATATGCATGTTATAGTTGGGAAAGAAATGAAGTGATGTGTGTTTTGTGATTTTAATTTCATTTTACTTAATCTTAAAATGCCTTCTTTTTTTGAATAGAGTTTGTCTAAACTTAGGATTAATTAAAACACATAATAAAACATTCACTAAACAAAATATGAATCTACTTTAGAAATTACTTATAGGGAAGGAAAGAGAAGTTCTCTTCTCTTTTCCCTCTCTTTACAACACTTAGTAATTAATTATAGGATTCCCTTGAACCAAATCAAAAATACAAAATAAAATCAACCCAAATCAGTAAAATAACTTAAATGAAACCCTCCTCTAAGTTGAACATCTTCACACTTAGAAAATCCAAACCTTTAAGCCCTAGCTAAGCACATACAACCTTTAAAGCACACACATTAACTAAGTCACCATTTCTAGCTTTAGGTTAGGGGTGCATGGTTTGATGTTCACTTTGTTTTGTGATATATGTTTTATGGATGTTAGGGTGAATGTGCATAGAATGAATGGTAGGATGATTTAGTCTAATCATTATTTTCTAGGGATTGTGCTTAAGGGGTATATAAAAATATATATGCTTTGTTGTGCTGTGCTTATACCCCTAAGCATAATAATAGGCCGTGGACTTGGTTACCCATGTGTGGGGTGCTAAGTCCAATATACATGCTTGAATTTGTTTTTTTAGCTAATCTCTATTTTATAGGTGTTAGTTAGATTTACTTTTCCTTTCATGTAATTACAAATTAGGATTTTGGAATGATTTATGGGGATTAGGATGAGCATTGGTCATAAGATCTCATCTTATGTATCATGTGAAGCCTTTGGAGCATCTACATTCCAATCATCCAAAAGAAGGAAGCAAAAGAAGAAAGAAGAAAGAAGAAAGAAGAAAAAAGAAAAGAAGAAACGAAGACCCCATAACATGAATTCCTTGTAATTCATTTGTAATCCGGTTGTATAAGGGCTTCGCTATGTTTGTGTGGTGCCACCACATGCCTTTATTCTTTTGCAGCTTTATAAAATGTTGATGTTTTGTTTAGCTTGTGCATTAAGATGACATTATTTTCCTAGTTTCTTCCTTGCTTGATGTATGGCCTGGATGACGATTAGGCTCTTAGGAAAAATAAATCTTCTACCAAATTAATCAACTCAAAATTAAAAATAAATAACTCATAACCTCATTTAAAGCCTAAGCTAAAATCAAGATAAAAGAATTAGCAACTCCTTAGCTGGATGAGTATTTCTTTTATAACATCATGCATAAAAGGAATCTTATTTCACTCTTGATTGGAGGGCTTCCACCTTGCTGAGAATTGGCTTGACCTTGAGAGCCATGGTGGAAACACACCTCCCTCTTCTTCTTATTTGGCCCATAATCTTATTTCTCATGCATTAGAATATGAATCTTAAGCTGAGTCAAATGATTGTCCAAAATGAAAACAAAATGTAATATGATTTGCATTAGATTAGTCATTTTCATGCCCTTAATCTAGTCTCTGGGAGTGAGTTTAAGGACTTAGTCTCTTTCTAAATAAATAACAACCTAGCTATCTTGCAAAGCATATGACTTGCCTACATGAATTTAAAATATAGAGTTAGTTGGCCACCCCCAGTTGTAAGTCAAAGATTTATCCTCTTGTGGAGGCAAACCAAATACCCATTTTACCTTAGATTTAGGTTTTTTTCCCTGCCAAAGCTCCCTAGATTTAGGGAGGTTGCTTTTCCCTTCATGGACCAAGCATAAATCCTCACCTCTTAGGCATTTCATAATCTTGTTATGGAATCAAGCCCAAAATTCTAATAAAAATTCAACTCAAATAAAATTTCAAAAAAATAAAGCCCAACCATAGATAGTTTGAGATGCTTTACATTTCTAGCATCATGAGCATCTCCTACTTCTTTGCTTCAATAATAACTCTCTCTTTGATCAATCCCATTTGATTTTCTAAAATAAATTAATCGATTGATAGTCCTACCTAAAATCTTTGAGACAATGATCATTTACCTTAATCGAGAGTATTCCTAAATCTCATTCCTTAGATGTAATTAACTATGGGGCTTGCCTAGAAACTTGAACCTAGTTTAAAATAAACCCTGCTTCACTTTTTCATGTAAAGTAGGGGGAAGAATCTCTAGTACATCATCCCGCATACCCATAGATCTTTAAGAGTTCTTATTTAGGTGATTAGGTCCATGTAAGGTGGTGACTTCTATCTTTCAAGATAGTACACCTTCCCCTCGATGTCGTACCTGATCACCCTAATAAGTACACTTGCGATTCTATGTGGTGTCCATCTAATGAAAGAAGCAGTCATCATCATATTGAATCTTCCCTCTCTTCTCTGCCTTTTCTTTCTTTTTGTCTTCATCTTTCTTGCCAAGAGGGATGAAGATAAGTAGGGAGAACCAAAGGAGGAAGAAGGGAGGAGATTTATTGATCATGGTTAATGCTCTTTATATAAAAATTTAATAATATTTTTTCACCCACACATACCAAAAGGCACCCCTTTGGTTGGATAGTCCTGCGTTGTTGTTGGTAGACTACTCTCTTTGGATTGGAAAATTTGTGTTAGCTCTAGGCCTCCATGGCCTCTACTCAGTGTAGTCCGTTGCAAACCGATGGGATCCATCATAATCAAAATAAACTAAAAAATAAAATTAATCTTTAATTATCTTATAGAACACCCCAGCAACTGGCCCCTACTTTGGAGGATGTAAGTCTACTCTGCTTTCTTCCTAGTACAGCTGCTGCATACCAAAAGACATTCCTTAAGTTGGATAGCTCTACTTTGGACTACCCCTTTGGATTGGTAAATCTGTAGTAGATCAAGGCCATCATGGCCTCTACTCAGTACAACCCATCACAAACCAACAAGACCCATCTCAAAATCCAAAATCTAAAAATTTGAAATAAATCAACCCTCCTCCCTCAGCAGAGTCAAACAATAAACAAAATAAATTCAATAAAACAAATCCAATCATCCTCCCCTAGTGGAGCCAATCAAATCAAAACAATCTAAACAATTAAATAAATCAAATTTTCTCCTCAAGACTTAAAATCAAACCTCTCCCCTTGTGGATGATTTGAACTATTTCCCAAGTGGAAGGTTCACATACTATCCAGTGGATTCCTTCCTCTCTATGTCTTTGACATGAGTAGGTCATTGCACTAAGCTCTGATTCCTTCTACACCTTGGGTTAGGGTAGATCATTTTTGTTAGTGCTTGTGATGGTCATGTTGTTGATCATTTTGGTCAACACCAATACGTGTGGTGTACCTTGTCAGTCACACCACACCTATTGGGTGCCCTTTGTTGACCTCATTTTTGGATGAGCTCTCAACCCCTCCATCTTAGACATAGGACTTCTCTTAGACTTTAAGAGTTCCTTAGTCTTAAGACACATCTAGTGATTAGGTGGACACTAACCCAGAGACTTAGAAGAGTTAGCCATAGGAATAGGTCATGCCTTAGGGGTGTTAGGAAAATTTGCCTATCCTATAGCTTGAACCAAATTCCTCACTTCCTCCCTTCAAGTCAAACTCATATCAACTCCACTCAAACCTTGAACCAATTCAATGGATTTTCTCAAATCAAGAATCAATTCAAATAATGAAACTTATGATTGAAATCTAAAATTCCAAATTCAAAATATTTCTAAGTCCTTTGATTCCCCTTATGGACTTAGCTCAAAATCAAATCAATTCAAATTCAAGAAATTTTCATATATTTATATTCTCATTTATATTCACATATATAAATGAAATATAAATTCAAATCAATCAAACTAAACCCAAAAAATCAATCCAAATTCCAAAATCTTTTCTAAGTCTTTGATTCATCTTATGAACTTAGCCAAATCAAATTCAAATCAAGCCAAACCCTTGATTTTCTTCATGATTCAATATTCCTATATCATGAATCCAAATATAAAACAAACTTCATCAAAATCCAAAATAAATTCAAAATCAAATCCAAATTCCAAAATTCAAACCTAAGCCTTTTAAGTCAAATTCTTGAACTTAGCCAAATCAATTCAAATCAAGCCAAACCCTTGATTTTTCTTCATGATTCAATCAATCCTTCAATCATGAATCCAAATATAAATCATAAACTTCAATCAAACCAAAACTAAATTCAAAATCAAACCCAAGTCAAACTCATGTTCACCCTTTGAACTTGAAATTGTCAAATGAATCAAAACCCATTTGACTTCAAATCTCTTGCAAATGGATTTATATTTCAATCATAAGTCCATATGTGAGTTCAATCAAACTCAAATCAAGCTTTGACCAAGCCATTTGACCACTTAGGCTCACTTGACCCAAAGTGACCTAAAGTACCCCTTTTGAGCCAAATTCTAATCCTACCCAAATTGGATTGAACTAAGCCCATCTAAGCCTCACATTGTGAGCAACAATCATCATAAGATGATCAATCACTCAAATTGGGTCAAACCAAGTCAAACTAAGGGTTGACCAAGTCAACACTTAGCCAAAAAAATCACCATAGGCCAAATTGATTGAAACCATTGATCAAAACTCATTCATGATCAATGTTTGAACTTGACCAAGTCATCATTTGAGCCTAACTATTGGCCACTTGACCCAAGTTGACCCAACTTGACCTAAAAAGTCAAAATGTGTCAAAACTTGATCTAAGCCAAATTGATTGAAACCAATGGGTCAAATTCATTCCAAATCACTTGTTGAACTTGACCAAAGCCTCAATTAGCCAATTAAACCTAGCCAATTGACCTTAAACCCAACTTGACCTAAAAGGTCAAATTGAGCCAAATCCATATATAAATCAAATTAATTGGAAATAAGATACCAATCCATTTCAAATGATCAACTAAACACAACCAACTCATGACCTAACTCAAATAGGTCCAATGGGTCAAATTGGTCAATTTGACCCATTTGACCTAAATGAAATCAAATTAACCAAATTCAAATATAAATAAAAATTGAACCAAACCAAAAGTTACCAACATTTCAAATGGTCATATGAACTTGACAACCCTTGGTTTGACCCAATTTGACCAATTGGTCCGGTTGACCCATTTTGACCTAAATGGGTCAACATGCAAATCATATCAAATCAACTCAATTCATTGAAACTTGGCCAACCCATTTTCAATCATCAAATATTCAAACTGAAATCAAGCCAAATGACCATTTTACCCCTAGGCCATGGTAACCTAAAATCAAAATCACTTGAATTTGGTCAATTCCTTTTCATGGACACTTGGCATCCTCTTAGTGGACCAAATGGTCACTAATAATGATGGATGACCCAATGGGTTTGGAAAACAAGGTCAATGACCACCCCATGGACATGAGCACATGGGAATCCTTCCCACTCATTTCAAGCACATGGGAGCTTCTTCTCTCACACCAACAAATGCCATGACACTCCTAAACCTAACAAACCCATTGAATAGGGTGTTGGATCAAAATGGCAAGAGAGCTCAATCCGATTCACCTAGGGAGATATACTCCCCTAATTCCATTGAATTCAAACATACTGATTGAGCCGAGAAAGACCTCCCTCAAGCTTCCCAAGTCTCAAGCAATCCCAAGCATTTGGAATTCTCCATTTTGGTTTCTCTTAAAATAAAATAGGGAGCTAAGTGAAATCCTTCTCATCCAATACAAAGTCAAAACCAATTCATCTTGCAAGCTTCTTGAACTCAATCAACCCAAGCCTTCCAAGTTCTCAAGGCAAGGGGGAGGGGACTTTGATCAAGGCTGAGCCCAATGAAGGAGAGCTTGGTCCATAGGAAGATCCATTCGACTAAATCACATCAAATCTTCAACAGGGCTTCATCTCCACTAGAAAAAGCTACCTCATGGATTGGCGTGATAGCCTCGGCGAGGTATGTCAGCTTAAACTAGCCATGGTGTGGTCCTTGAAAGAAATTTCACCTCATGAGAAAATCCATTAGATCTTCTCCTTGCAGATGATGGTGTGGGTTGAGTTTGAGCTCAATCGAGCTCAATCTTCGGATCTTATCTGGAAGGTGGGTAATCTCCCCATGCGGGAGAGATCATGGGCCATCCATCCATGCATTTTGGATGGAAGGTATGATCAGATCATAGGATCCCTAATTTAATCCTTAATACCATGGGCTTTATCTCGTCCGATCTTTGATGGACGGATGAAGAATGCGCGTAACATGCGCTTAATGCTGATGTGACAAAATGGCCTCTCCCATTGTACCACATAGAAAGCACGCATCATGTCATCCTCCACGTGACACCGACGAGATTAGCTATTTTAATTAGGGATTTAATTAATTATCCTTAATGACTGAATCTTCATAATTGCATAACTAATTCTAGAAAAATCATAAAAATATAAGACAAAATACACTGTAAAGATAATTCTTAGAAGAATATTCAAAAATTATTTTCAATGGATTTTAAATAGTGTATTTTCCTCAATTTGGGTTTTAATAAAAACTTAATAAATTACTCTAATTATCCACATTAATTCCAAACTTCTCATGTGCATTTTAGGGGACTGATCCCCTAATTTTCTTGGATTTATTAATGGGTTAATTAGGAGATTAATAATGAACCCTTAATTACTCTCTTTATATAATTAAGCATAATTAAGCATATGTGATGATTTAATCCCTTTATTAAGTTAATTAAGCCTTAATTAAGTGAGAAGAGTTTATGGAATGGATTTGGGAATTTTCCTAAGCCATTCCCTAAACCCCTTTCCTTTCTTAATCCAAACTTAATTAAGGGTTAATCTCCTAATCACTTGCTTAATTAATTTGATTTTCGAATCAAAATATTCCAAAACTTAATTAATCCTTTTTGGGTAGGTGCTTAAGTGTTCAATAACTAAAGTAGCTTAAGAAAATCAAAATCTAACCCGCATGTGTGGGAAGGTTTATGAAAGTACTTAAATTAAACCCTTTAGCTTAATTAATCACTAATTATTAGCCAATTGCATTAGGCTCTTTCTTTCCTAGGTACATTGCTAATTTAAATTCCTTGTGTGGTTTTATGTCATATCATTGGCTCATAATTATTAGATTAAATATGTTAAAGTGGTGTATAGGGGGTAATTAACACTTAATTCACATTAACCTAACCAAAGTATAAAATTGATCTAATCACCTAAAAATTAAACTAAAACATCATACATATGTGGGAATGGGTTAGGACCAGCAAACCTTCTAACATTTCTCAAATTGAAATCAAACTCAAACAAAATTAAAAATCTCTTTAAAATAAATTTGATTTTCTTTAAATAATTCTATTTCATAGGATTGTCTTTAGGAATTAATTAGGATGAATGTATTTACATGCTTTTATTACTTTATTTCTTTCCTAACATGCTAAATATGTATGCCATATGAAAATCATGTATTTATGCATTTTAAAAATTAAATTAAAAATGAAATATTTCTTTATGTCAAATTGCATGTTTTGGCTAAAGTAAGAATATGAATGCCTATTCTGACTACTAAATCCAAAATTATTTTCAAAACTTATAAATCAAATATCATAAATGAAAGGTATGCTACTTATAATTATTTATAAGCTTGCATGTGAGTAAAATATAAAGATGTATAGTGTGGCTTTCCTTCTCTTTTCTTTTAGCATAGTTTTGAATAGGATTTGCAAAGTGTATAGTTCATTTGAAAAGAACACAACACTTAAATCCATTCCTATTCATTCCTATATTATTACTTAAGAAGAACATCCACACTTACACATATAAATTGCATAAACAAATCAAATAAATAAACATAAACTTTGGCAACTTTCTTTTTCCATTCATTTCTTTTGTACATGTGTATGTATTTAAGAAAAGTGGTATATTAGTATGACAACCCAGTTTGAGGACTTTAAGTAGCCCTAAGTAGGTCTTGTACCTTACACCTGATGCTAATATAATATTACTCACTTATACCTTTCATATATGTATGTGTGAAAAATGGATAAAAGAATCACCCTTTTCTACTTAACAAAATCATACATCATATGGCATCCGAATTTTTTTAAGTAATGTCACTTAGCATTCATTATTAAAGTGTGCTAAACATCCTCATTTGTATGTATAGATAAGCTTAGGATTCATTCATATGCATGTTATACATGTTGGGAAAGAAATGAAGTGTTGTGTATTTTATGAATAGTAATTCACTTTACTTAATCTTAAAATGCCTTTATCTTTGAATAGGTTTGTTTAAGGAAAATCTAAACTTAGGATTAATTAAAACACATAAGAAAACATTCTCTAAACAAAACCAAACATGAATCTACTTTAGAAATTACATAGGGTAGGGAAGGAAAGAGAAGTTCTCTTCTCTTTTCCCTCTCTTTACAACTTAGTAATTAATTATAGAATTCACTTAAACCAAATCAAAATACAAAAATAAAATCAACTAAAGTAACTAAATCTCTTACATGAAATAAACCCTCTAAGTTTAACATTTTTATACTTAGAAAACTTAAACCTTAAAGCCATAGTTAAGCATATCACATAGACCTTTTAAAGCACACACAATAGGCTAAGCCACCATTTCTATCTTTGGGTTAGGGAGGTGCATGGTTTAGTGTTTTTCTTTTATTTTATAATGCTATGTTTTAGTTTGGATGTTAGGGTGAATGTACATAGAATGAATGGTAGGATTATTTAGTCTAATCATTTTCTTCTGCAGGGGATTGTGCTTAAGAAGCATTGTAATAAAATATAACTTCTTTTGCTATGTAGGTGCTTATACCCCTACGCATAATCCAAAATAGGTTAGGTGGACTTGTTTACCCATGTGTGGGGTGCTAAGTCCAATTTATATATATACATGCTAGGGATTGTTGATTTGTTTAGCTAATCTCTATTTTGCTGGTATTAGTTAGATTTTTCTTTTTCCAATTTTCATGTACTTTTGCAATTAAGATTTTGGAATGATTATTATGGGGGATTAAGATCAACAGTGGTAATAAGATCTCATCTTATGTACCATGTGAAGCCTTTATAACATCCACATTCTAGCCATCTGAAAGAAGGAACCAAAGAAGAAAGAAGAAAAGAATAATGAAAAAATTAAGAATGAAGACCCCATAATATGAATTTCCTTGCTTGATTGTATTTAATTCATTTGTAATCTGAGTTGTATAAGGTAGAGCTTGAATACCCAATTTATTTTTAGGTTTGTGCGATGGAGCCCAACTACAAATGGTATTTTATTCTTTTGCGCTAGTTTTATAAATTGATTGATGTTTGTTTAACTTGTGCATTAAGATGACATCTTTTTCTAGTTTTTCTCTTACTTTGATGTATGGCCTGGATGACGATTAGGCTCTTAGAGAAAAATAAATCTTCTACCAAATTAATCAACTCAAAATTGAAAATAAATAACTCATAACCTCACCTAAAGCTTATGCTAAAAAATCAAGATAAAAGAATTAGCCTTATGGATGTTATCTTACTTTTCTAACATCATGCATAAAAAAGTATATTATTTCACTCTTGATTGGAGGCTTCCACCTTTGCGGAGAACTTTTGACCCAGAGCCATGGTGGAAACACGCCTCCTTATCTTATTGATTTTGACCCATAATCTAATTTCTCATGCATTAGGAATATAAATCCTAAAGCTTGTATCAAATTGATTGTCCAAAATAAAAATAAAATGTAACAAAATTTGCATTAGATTTAAGTCATTAAAGCATGCCCTACATGATCTAGTCTCTTAGGGAGTGTGTTTAAGGACTTAGTCTCTTTCTAAATAAACAACAGCTTAGCTATCTTGAAAAAGTATTTGACTTACCTACATATTTTAAAACTGTAGGAGGAGTTAGTTGGTGGCCACCCCCAGGCAGTTGTAAGTCCAAACAATCAAGTGGTTTATCTTCTCTTGTGGAGGTAAACCACATGCCCATTTTTGCCTTAGATTTAGGTGCTTTTGGCCTCCCAAAGCTCCCTAGATTTAAGTTCAAGGTTACTTCTTTGTGGCTACTGAGCATAAATCCTCACCTCTTAGGCATTTTCATGAACCTTGTACTATGGAATTGTAAGCCTACATTTCTAATAAAAATTCAACTCAACAAATTAATTCAATTTCAAAATGTAAAGCCCAACCATAGGGAGTTTGGGATGCTTACTAGGCTTCTAGTATCTTAAGCATCCCCTACTTATTTGTCTTGATAAGAACTCCCTCCTCTTGATCAATCCACTTGACTTTCAAATAAACCAATCAATTGATAGTCCTACCTTTTAAAATCTTTGGAGACAATGATCATTTACCTTAATCAGTATTCTAAGGAATCATGTTCCTTAGGATGTAATTAACTATGGGAGCTTGCCCTTGTAGGGAACTTAACGAACCTAGTTTAAAATAAACATTGCTTTACTTTTCAATATAAACTAGGAGAAGAATCTCTGGTACATTTCGAAGACCCATAGTCCTTAAGAGTCCATATTGAGGTGATTAGGTCAATTGTAGGGTGGTGACTTCTATCTCTCGAGATAGTACACATTTCCTCAATGTCATACCCAATCACCCTAATAAGAACATCTATAGATCTACATGGCATCCTAACAAGGCATATATTTATGTTCTCATCTATCCCCTTCTAAGAGGATAGATGAAGGCAAGAATATTATTTTTTTACCTCAATATACATGTTGGGAAGAGATAAATGATTATGTGTTTTATGATAATAATTCACTTTAATTAATCTTAAGATGCCTGTCTTATTGAATAAGTTTTTTTAGAGCAAACTTAAGATTAATTAAAATATTAATAAAACATTGTAAAAAATCATAATGAATCTACCTTAGAAATTACTTAAGGTTGGGAGGAAAGAGTTCTCTTCTCTTCCTCTCTTTATAACACTTAGTAATTAAGTGTAGGTTCATTCTTACCAAATCAAATCATCAAATAAAATTAACAAATTAACTAAATCACTTAAATGAAACCACCCTCTGAGTTGAATCTTTCACACTTAGAAAATTCCAACCTTAAAGCCCAGCTAAGACATCACAAGCCTTAAAATGGCACCGATTAGGCTAAGTCACCATTCTCTATATTAGAGGCGATGCATGGTTGATGCTTGATTTTATTTTGTGATGTAATATTTTAGTCTGGATGTTAGGGTGTATATGCGTAGACTGGATGATAAGATGATCATAGTCTAATCATTGTCTTCTGCAGGGGATTATGCTTAAGGGACGTTGGAATAAAAATTTAAATATTTTTGATGTGCGAGTTGCTTATACCCCTAAGCATAATCCAAAATAGGCCAAGTGGACTAGCTACCCATGTGTGGGGTGCTAATGTAAGAGTGTGTAAGTCGTCCAATTTAATCATATACATGCTTGGGATTGTGTGGTATGTTTAGCTAATAATCTCTATTTTTCAGGTTTAGTTAGATTTACTTTTCCTTTTTCAAGTAATTTTACAATTAAGATTTGGAATAAATATTATGGGGGATTAGGATGAACATTAGTCATAAGACCATGTCTTATGCACTATGTGAATCTAAATCACATCAAATAAAGAAGAAAAGTCCAAATGAAGAAAGAAGAAAAAAAGAAATGAAGAATGAAGAAAGAAGGATGAAGACCCCCATAACATGAATTGTTTCTAAGTTATAATTAATTCATTTGTAATCCAGGTGGTATAAGCGTAGAGCTTCTTACATTTCTTTTACTTTGTGTGGATTTGACCATAAAGGCCTTTTATTCTTTTGTGCTAGCTTTATAAAATTGTTTGATGTTTGTTTAGCTTATGTACTAACATGGCATGTTTTTCTTAGTTTCTTCCTTTCTTTGATGAATGGCTTGGATGTGATTAGGCTCTTAGAGAAAAGTAAATTTTTTATCCAATTAATCAACTCAAAATTAAAAATAAATAACTTATAACCTCACCTAAAACCTATGTAATAAATGATAGATTTAGCAACCCATGGATGTTGTATGTCTCACATCATGCATAAAAAAGCATCTTGCTTCACTCTTGCTTATGGAGGGCTTTCCCCTTTGCTAGAGAACTTGGCTTGACCTTTGAGAGCCATGGTGAAAACACACCTCCTTCTTGTTGATTTTGGCCCATAACCAACTTCTCATGCATTAGGCATATGAATCCCATAGCCTGTGTCAAATAAATTGTCCAAATATGAAAATAAAACATAACAAAAATTTGCATTATATTTAAGTCATTATTCATGCCCTACATGATCTAGTCTCTTAAGGAGTGTGTTTAAGGACTTAGTCTCTTTCTAAATAAATAATAGCCTGGCTATCTTGTAAAATCATATGACTTGCCTATATGTATTTAAAATCATAGGATGAGTTAGTTGGCAGCCACCCCCAAGCGGTTGTAAGTCCAATAGTCAGGTGGTTTATCCTCTCTTGTGGAGGTAAACCATATGCCCATTTTCACCTTATATTTAGGTCATGCCTCGGCCTTTGCCAAAGCTCCCTAGATTTAGGTTCAAAGGTTGTTGTTTCCCTTTGCAGGCTACAAGCATAAATTCTCACCTCTTTGGTATTTTCATGATCTTGCATTGTGGAATTGTAAGCCAAAGATTTCTAATAAAAATTCAACCCAAACACATAATTTCTCTAATATTTCAAAAATATAAAGCCCAACCATAGGATAGTTTTGGATGCTAGTTAGGTTTCTAGCATCATTGAGTATCTCTACTTATCTTTGGTTTGATAATAACTCTCAGATCAATCACTTGATCTTCTAAAAATAATAATTTGTTGATAGTCTATCTTTGAAATCTTTGGAATAATGATCATTTAATCGAGAGTATTCTTAAGGAATCTCATTAAGATGTAATTAATACTTGCCATAGGAAACTTAACGATCTCGGTTTAAAATAAACCCCACTTTATTTTTTCATGTAAAGTAAGGGAAGAATCTCTGGAACATTTGAAGACCCATAGTCCTGAGGAGTCCTCATTAAGTGATTAGGTCCATTACAGGATGGTGATCTCTATCTCTTGAGATAGTACATCATTCATTAATGTCATACCCGATCACCGTAATGACAACATCTATGGATCTACATAGTGTCCATCAAGTGTGTATTTTTATCTTCATTTATTTTTCAAAGATCGATGAAAATGCAAATATTTAACCACAAGGCTCTTCTTGATCCAGATATGCTTTTGCTTCACCACTCTGAGAGGAGGCACATGGCAAGGACATTTAAGTTACATTGATGATGAAGATCTACTTCTAGGGATGACACGTCCTCTTTACATTGGATAGGTGATTCTGAGGTTATCAGAGTTCTCAAGGTGCATTAGTCAATATTATGAGTCTAAGAATCTTACCTACTTGAGGATCAACATCTCCAAACTCTAAAAAGATAGGATGATATTGAGAGGATTCAATTAACAAGGTGAGAGGGCCTTTGCCTCCATAGCATTTCCATTGGAGATAGATGATTAAAAGATTGAAGCCAAGTTTCATATCATACTTGGATACATCTTTCAATGTTTTACTTGGGAGACCATGGATACAAGAAAATAACATAGTTCCATCCTCTCTACATGACTGCATGAAGTTCATGAGAGGTGGGATTGAGTACAATGTCAAAAGAGATCTCAAACCATTCACAGTTCATGAGGTCAGGATATATGTGGATACAGCCTATTTTGTATCCCAAAACCAACAAGTCCATTCTTGTAAACTAGCCAAGATCCCCACGAGGGACAAAAAAAAGAAAAAGAAATAGAAATAGAAATAGAAAAGAAAAAGAGAAAGAAAAAGAATATAAAAGAGAGCGAGATATGGACTCAGAACAAGACATAGAGCCTGATAATAGATTCCACCCATAGTTCATTACTCCATTCGAACATATGGGTAGGATGATCACTTGGCAGGCAGAGTTCAGGCAACCCACGAGGTGGAAAGCCTCAGCCACCTAATGAGGTATGTCCCACAGAGTACACCTCTATCATAGACTTAGAACTAGTTGAGGATGAGTCTTATATGGTTAGCACATCCACTCTTCTCTAGAAGATCCCTTTTGAGGTGACACTTGAGCATGATAGTGATAAAGGCTGAGCTCTAAAGCAAAGCATAAATGTATCCAAGTCTGCATATGAAATAGCCAGACATCAATTGGGAACCTTAGCTCTGACCCCACTTTCATCTCAAAAAGTTTAGGTTTTGGTAGTTAAGGAAGCCCTTAGATCTACCACTGATGGGAAGGTGTAGAGGTTCTTTTTGGAGCATCATCCTCAAGTCAGAAAGCTAATGTAGAACTTGAGGATAATTCATATAAAGATTTAATACAATTACCTTTTGATTGATACTAAGAAGGGATTAATCCCACATACTTGGTCTAAACACAGGTAGGACTACTTTGAAAGGTCATGGGATAAAAAAATAGGCATCCTCAATCAAGACCAAGACTAGGATTTAGTACAATGGGCCTAATTGATAATGATGATAATTGCCTATTCATCACCAATCATTTGGAATATGATAAGTTCTTTTCAAATCATGCTAACTCATAAGAGGAGGTATGTTTAAAAACTTCAAATGATCTAAATGACTTTGAAGTCAAAGATGCACCACCAAAGTATGAAGAGGAGATCAGATCAACCATCGACAAGTTCAAAGAAATCAACTTAGGAATTAAAGACAATCCACGTCCGACATACATCAGTTTTTTGTTGAATGATACTGAAATCAATGACTTAGTTAGGTTATTGACTGAGTTTAAGTACTACTTCATATGGAGTTATGAAGAGATGCTTGGTTCATCTCTTGACACTGCAATCGATAAACTAGTAATAGAGCCCAGTACTAACCCTATCAACCAAGCTCCTAAACGCATGCAATTAGACATTGAACAATAGGTCATTTCTAAAATCAAGAAATTGATTGATACTGGCTTTATCATGGAAGAAAAATACCCTACCTAATTGGCTAGTGTCATCGCAGTTAAAAAAAAAAGAATGGTCAAATTTGGATATGCGTCAATTTTAGGGATCTAAATAAGGCATGTCCAAAAGATGAATTTACACAACCAATACCAGAACTGATGGTGGATATTGCCTCATCTCATACAGTCTTCTCTTTCATGGATGGCTTATCTGGATATAACTAAATAAAGATGGCCCCTGAAGATGAAAGAAACACTGCATTTCGAACCCAGATCGAAATCTTTTGCTATAGGGTCATGCCTTTCAGCCTTAAAAATGTTGGTGCTACGTACCAACAAGCCATGACTCAAAGTTTTGACAAACTCATTCATCATCAAGTTGAGTGCTATGTTAATGATCTCGTAGTCAAAAGTAAAGAAAAAGAAGACAATCTCTTTGACTTGATAGTAGTTTTCAAACAGTTAAGAAAATTTAACCTTAAAATGAATCCCCTGAAGTATGCATTCGGAGTAGCTTCAGAGAAATTCCTTGGGTTCATTATCCAACACCGTGGAATAGAAATCAATCTAGAGAAGATCAAGGCAATATTAGAAATGCCACCCCCTAAAAGTCTAACTCAACTCAGATCATTTCAAGGGTGATTGGCATATCTAAGATACTACATTTCAAACTTTTCAAGAAGATGCCAACCATTTTCAGCACTTTTCAAAAAGGACACTAAGTTCAAGTGGAATGACAAGTGTCAACATGCCTTTGAAGACATCAAGCACTACCTGATGACGATGCAATTCTAGCAGCCCCTATCCTGGGAAAGCTGTTCATCCTCTACACCGCTACATTAGACAACTCCCTTGGTTGTTTGTTAGGGCAACCCAATGATGAAGGGAAAGATAATGCACTCTACTATCTCATTCGTCTCCAAATTTCTGCTGAGGCAAATTATCCACCCATTGAAAAGCACTGCCTAGCTTTGATCTTTGCATCCTAAAGCATACGACATTACATGTTTTCTCATAAAGTGAACTTGATCTCTAGGATTAACCCACTGCAATATCTCATGACATGGCAGACGTTATCCAGGCGGTTGGTGCATGATTTTTTCATAGTTTGGCATCACTTTCATATCCCTCCGTATGACAAAAGGATAAGCACTAGCAGATTTCTTAGCAGCACAGCCACTTCATGCTGACTCCTCACTTAGCGATGACCTCCCCGATGAACAAATTATGAACTTAGGAGATACTAGCACACACCACTGGGAGATGTATTTTGATGGTACGGCTTCCTTTCAAAAGGGAGAGGAACCACAATCTACTCTTTCAGGATAGGTAGGGGTCGGAATAGTTCTCCTAACTCTGAACAGCTGTGTGATGAGATTCTCATATCATCTATCCAATACATGCACCAACAATGAAGCTAAATATGAGGCTTTAATTGTCGTTCTGGAGTTAGTCATTATGATATGCATCCAATATATCAACATCTTCGGGGATTCTCAGTTAGTTATCAACCAAATCACTAGCCCTTATAAAGTTTTAAAGCCTAAGCTTTATCACTATGACAAGTACACTATAGAGTTGTTGGCCCAAATCCCATAGGTTACCATTTACAAGATTTCTCAAGGAGAGAACGCCATTGTAGATGCTTTAGCCAAGCTTGCCAAGGAGTTGGCATGTCCAGAAGATGAGTCCATACCGATAAGGGTCCAAAATAGCCAAGTCTTATCCCTTATTGATGTTGAACTCATCGAGAGACTCTCTCTCGAAGGGGAGGTTACCATTGCCAAAAATGACGATGAGTCAGATTGGAGGCAGCTATTCATGGATTATCTAAAAATAGGCAAACTATCTTAAGAGAAGTCACTAACATATCATGTGAAGCAGAGAGCTCTTTCATACGCTCTCATAGATGACACCTTATACCGACTGTCCTTCGATCATATGTGGTTACATTGTTTAGACAAACATGAAGCCAGTAAGATTGTGATTGAGGTACACTCAGGTTTATATGAAGCACATCAATCCGGTCCGAAGATGAAAGCTAAGATCAAGAGACTAGGATACTACTAGCCTACGAAGATCACAGACTGTATGGACGTAGCTAGAAGATACCACCAATGTCAGGTGCATGGTGTGGTATCTCTCCAACCACCCTACATTGGCCTCATGGCCATGTAAGTGTTGGGGTACTGACATAGTGGGTTTGATTGATCCTCCTTCCAAGGGTCATCAGTTCATCCTAGCTTCCACCGACTACTTTTCTAAGTGGGTAGAGAAAATCCCACTTAGAGAGGTCATAGCTCAGCATGTGCTCTAATTTTTCAAGAACCATATCATATATAGGTTCAGGGTGCCTTAACAAATTATATTCGATAAAGGTATTGCACTCAAGAGCACCAAAATCAATAGCTTTTCCTAGAGACATAGCATAGATTGCAGATATTCTACCATCTGCTACCTGAGGACAAACAGTTTAGTAGAAGCTTTCAACAAAACTCTTATCCAAATATTGAAGAAGACACTCAACAACAATAAATGACTGTGACATGAGCAATTGGTTAAAGCTTTGTAGCCTTACTGCACCACATACAAAACTCCAACTCAGGATACCCCTTTTCCCCTTAGTGTATGGGTTTAAAGCAGTCCTATAATTAGAAGTCCAACCCCCATCACTAAGGATAGTTATGGGTAGCAAGATCACAATGGAGCAGAATGCCAAGTTATGGTTAAAAGAGCTCAAAGGTTTGGAAGAGAGACGCCTACGGGCATGCCAAAATCTCGAGTTGTACAAAGCCAAAATGATTCAAGCTCACAACAAGTTATTATGTCCTAAAGCTTTTCAAGTAAGAGAGCTTATTTTAGTTCTAAGGATACCAATTGTTGCCCATCAAAAGATGAGAGGCAAGTTTGAACCCACTAGGGAAGGCCCTTTTTCCATAAAGAAGGCCTACCAAAGAGGATCTTATCAGCTCATAAATCATAAGGGAGAGCACTCAATGCTTCCAATCAATGAGCTCTACCTAAAGAAATAATATCCATGAATCTTGTTTGAAAATAATTATCAATAAAACTTCTTTTTATCTCAAATTTCATCTCTTCCTTTTTGTTTAAAAACATCTTTGCTTGCGAATCTGTCACGATGTATTTAGGGTAGGTGTAAGGAACCCAAGTGACGTCATATCCTTTATCAACACTACACAAACACAAACTACACACAACCACATATAAAATAAACATATATCTTTTGTCTCGGGTTACTTTGATGTGGGATAAAGCTCTTAGCGGCACTCACTCATTAGCTGCTCTATGTCAGGCTGACATACTACCTTGCTAGTATGTCATCCTAGTGGTTCCTTGTCAAGAGGATGTAAGTCTACACTCTTTCTCTCTAACTTAACCATCATAAACATACAAGCATCTTGTTAGTTTGGTAAGCCTTACTATGCAGTCGGTAAGCTACCTCATGTTGACTTTATTTAAGAGGATGTAAGCCTAAACTTTCTTCTTGAGCTAGCCATCATGCACTGACTGGGTCAAGTATATTTAAGGTTTAGGGTAAGTCTCTCAGTGGCTCCTTTCCTCCTAAATGCTTCAAGTCTGGGTCTAGTCCTCATACAGGACTCCCCACTTAGTAGTCGCCCTAGGTCGGATAACATCTGTCCCACTGACGATAGATTATCCCGGTGATCATTTCCATCTGAGGAGTTATAAATCTACAAGCCTTCTTCTTATATTGATCATCTCATATCGACGGGCACCTTAGGTTGGTTGGTTCTCACTATGCTGACAGTGACCCACCCAGTGGATTCACCACTCATGGCAGATGTAAGTCTACAAGCTTTCTCCTTGAGTTGTCCACCGTACACCTATATGCTTTCTTTTATAGGGTCTAGGATAAAGCCCCTAGCAGCACCTCTCTTGTGAGCGCTCTATTTGGATCACATCCTTAGTGACCATATTTAGACAATACTCGGGTTACTCTTGGATTGGACAATCACCCTTTCCTAGTAGCCACCCCTATGATTGGAGAACTTGTCTTGCGGATATGCAGCTTTCTCCTTGAGATAGGACTAGGCTGCTATAAGAGTCTTCTTAGTGTGGTCCCTCACACACCAATAGGGTCCGTGCAAACATATAAAACATAATATATATTCTTACTTATGGATTAGGAGGACACGTGGTATTTTCCAAAAGCATCCTATCTTTAGGCGTGTCGAAAACTCCTATAAGAATATAGCTACTCTTGAGTTGATATAAGTCCCCAACGACATTCTCTCAGTAGTCACCCTTAGGTCAGGTTTGACTTGTTGTGCCTCCAATAGGTCACCCTGGCGGTCGTCCTTACTCTAGAAGATGTAAGTCTACTAAGCATTCTCGAGCACCATTACATGTGCCTTTGTGATACTAGCTCACTGGCGGTTGCTCCCACTTTGGAAGATGTTCCGCTTTCTTCTACTTTAGATCAAGGGTTCTTTGGTTTTACCTCTTTGGAAAATAGACCAATCTATAACCAGGAATATAAAAGTAAATGATATTTTGAATATTAAAATAAATTGATATCTGATATAACCTTATCTTGATATGGTCTGTGGACTTTTATTGTAAATGTAAATATATTCAAATCAATCCATTTTATTTAAAATAAATATTTCCTATTTTTAGTTGACAACACTCTCAATAGTCATCCTGGTTAGTCCCTTGTAAATCAGTAGACTCCTTGGATGTATCATATGTCATTAAATTAAAAATGATATTTACTTTTGAGTTGAGGTAAGTATCTCTCTCTATTCTTTAGTTGGTTAATCTACCTTGTGGTAGACTTTTTTCTTTGGATCCATAAGATAGACCAAAATATAGCTCCTTCTTAGTCCATCTGACAGACAGGTCCATATATTAAAACCACAGTGAATACTTCCCGAAAACCAAACCCATAAATCAAATCACTTTATCTATTTGAGCTCATATCTCCAAAACCTCAATTAAACCAAATCATATCTCCCAAGTGGAGCCCCATGATCACAAATCAAATCAAATTCAAAATCTCATCTCTAGTGGATAACTTGGATCTGCTTCCCTAATGGAAGGTTCACATACTCAATCCCCAACAGATTCCTCATTTTATTCCCTCAACATAAACCTCTCATATGTCATATTGAATGCATGTTTGAACCCCTAACAGATCTTCCTACATGTCCTAGACATGAAATTTCAACCAAATTTTCTTTGCTCTATTATGCCCCTGGAATAAATTGAGTTGCATTGCACTGAAATTATGATTTTATCAACATCTCGAGTTTAAGTGTGGATTATTTTAATTAGCGCTTGCTATCCTTAGGATGTTGTTGATCGTCTCGGTCAACGTCAATATGCGTGGTATGCCTTGTCAATTACACCACACCTATTCGAAGCCCTTTTGTTGACCTCACTTTTAGAGCGAGTCTTCAACCTCCTCAGCATAGATCTAGGACTCTCATAGACACTAAGAGTTTCTTAATCTCAAGACACTTCTAGTGATTAGGTGGACACTTAACCTAAGCCTAGAGACTTAGAAGGGTTAATCATAGGATTAGGCCATGCCTTAAGACTTAAGGGAATCATCCACCCTGTAACCTAAACCTAATCCATATGCACCTTCTCCAATCTAATCCAAATTCAAATCTCAAACCACATCTCAAATTTCAATTCATATTCCAAATCCAAATCTAAACTCCAAATCATTTGATTGAAACCCATTATCAAACTTAAATTTAAAACCCTTCCTAGGCCCTTTGATTTCATCTTATGGATTTAGCCTTAACCAAATTCAAATCAATCCCAATTCGTTTGATTTTCTCAAATATCAATTCAATTTTTCAATTAAACTATCAAATTCCAATTCAAATCCAACTTCAAATAATCAATCCCATGGTCAAACCCAAGCTCAAAATTCTCCATAAACCTTATGATTGAATTCCATGACCTTAACCTTAGCCAAATCCAATTGAATTGATTTTCTCAAAGATCAATTCAATCTCTAAATCATTTATCACATCTAAATCCAAACTCAATTCCAAGTGATTAAAACCCAAGATCAAATCCAAGTTCTAAGATTCCTTCCTAAAGCCATATGACCCATTCTCATAACTTAGCCAAATCTCCACCTAAGTTATCCCAAATTTAATTGATTTCTTTATAAATCAATTATTCCTTCATTGATATTCACAAATATAAATAAAATCCATACTCAAATGACCAAAACTAAACCAAACTAAATCAAAACAACCAAGACCCTTCGTAAGCCATATGGACCTACCTCCTTAAGCTTGGCCAAACCCCATTCAAATCAATACAAAATCAATTGGTTTCTTTATAAATCAATTATATAATCATTTATATTCATAAATATAAATAAAATCTACCTCCCAATGACCAAAAATAAATCAATATAAATTGATTTCTTTCTTAGCCCTTTTGACTACCTCCATGTACTTAGTCAAATTTGCTTCCAAATTACTCCAAACTCAAGTGATTTTCTCATGAATCATTTATCTATTCATTTATAATCATAAATATAAATGAAATATAAATTAAAATAGCCAAAAACAAATCCAAAATCAAATTAAAACCTAATTTAAGGCTTTTAAGCCATTTCCTTAGACTTGGCCAAATCCTATCCAAACCAAGTCAAAACCAATTGATTTTCTCTTGAATCAATCATTCATTCAATCATCTATCCAAATATAAATGAAACCTACAATCATTAAACCAAACTCAAGTCAACCCAACTCAAACCCAAGTTAGCCTTTTTAGCTTGAAAACTCCAATTGAGCCAAAATTCATTGGACTCTAAATTGTTTGCATTTGAATTTATATTTCAATTATAGGCTCATATATAAGTTCAACTAAACCTAAATCAAGCTAAAACTAAGCCAACTAACACATTTAGGTTCACTTGACCTAAAGTGGCCTAAAGTATCTTTTTGAGCCAAGTTCTAATCCAACCCAATTTGGATTTAACCATAACCATCCAACCTCATATCATGATCAACAATCACCCTGGGATGATCAATCACCTTGAATTGGGTCAAACCAAGCCAACCCTTAGCCCATATGAAACTCAAACAAGCCAAAACTCATCCTATACCAAATTGATTGAAACCATTGATTCACATCAACCCATAATTAATGATTGAACATGACTTGACCATCAATTGAGTTAAACCAAGCCTAATTGACCATTTGACTCAGTTGCCCTAAATTGACCTAAAAGGTCAAAATAGGTCAAATCATAATCTAACCCAAATTGATTGCAACCAATGGCTCAAGTTCATTTCAAATTGATTATTGAACTTGACCAAAGCCACAATTGAGTTCAATTTGACCAATTGGTCAACTTGACATGGCCTAGCCCAAATTGACCTAAATGGTCAAATTGGCCAAAATTCAAATTAAATCCAAATTGATTCAAACTAAAGCCTGTAGTCATTTTCAATTAACCAATTGAACATGAACCAACACCCAACCTATGCCAAATTGGTTGTCAAATTGCCCATTTGACCTATATGAATTCAAATGAGCCAAAATCAAACCTATGCTAAATTGATTGAAACCACTTGAACTAAAACTCTTCAAATCATCATTTGAACTCTTCAAATCATCAATTAAACCTAACCCAAGCCTTGGTTTGACCAAATTTGACTAATTGATTAATCCAAGCCAACATAACCCAATTTGACCTATTTGAGCCAATTTGAGCTAAACCTAACTAAATGAACTCCAAATCATTTAAATTTTGGGCTAACCCACTTTTGACTCATTTTAAATCTGGTCAAATCAAATCTATTGCCATATGACCCTTCTACCCTTGGGTCAATGGTATCATATGAGATAAATCACCCATGTAAGTGGTCATTTCCATTCCTTGGCCAGTTGACACTCTCTCATTGGTCCACTAGGCATTAAGGATACTACCTAACTTGACCCAAGCAGTGGTTGGGTCGGCCATGACCCATGGGAGGTGAAATCACCTCACCCTCCCCATTGGTGCACATGGAAACCCAAGGACACCCACTAATCCCTCTTGGCAGCCATCTGCCAAGCTTTGGCCAACCGAACCGAGCCACCTAGGATGATTCTCTGCCATTCCCAACCACCACTAGTGGTTGGACATCCACAAAATGCCAAATCAAGCTGAACTATCTGATCTTGGGAATGAGGGGGGTACCCCCTCATTTCAATCCAAATAGAGCACTAAACCTTAGTGTGAGCTAGAGAACCCTAAGGAGAGTATCCCAAATCTTCCTAGAGTGTTTCTCGTGTTCCCTAATCACCCAATTATTGATTTTCTTGAATACAAAATAAGGCATCCCTCCTTCGATGCCAACTTGACCAAACATCCATAGAAATCAAATTCCACACTCGGTCGAGCAAGAATGAATTGCCTCCTGAGCCCTCCAACCACTGGACATAGGACTTCAATCAATGTTGGCCTCCCAAGCTTCGAATGTTGGTCTTTCAAGCAAACTACATCAAATCAAGGCTCATGCTGATCAGTAGGGCTTCATCTCCACTAGACGAAGCTTCCTCAATCGGATTTGTCACCGATCTTGAGCTCCGGTGAGGTATGCCATTGAAACTGATCCTTAAGCAAAAATGGTTTGAAGCTTTTTGAAGAAAACTTTTATGTCATGTGAGATCTTAGCCATTGGATCCCTTGGGATCTTTCACGCAAAGGTGTGGGATCCATTTGGAGTCGATCTGAGCTCAGATGAGCTTGGATCAAGTGAGCAATGGCAGACAGATGTCATTCCCCCTCACTCGTGTGATAATAGATCACACATTGTCCATTCCGCATGATTAGAATGGATGATCATGATTAGATCTATTAGATTAATCTAATTTAATCATTTTTTGCATGATTAATTGTAGCCATAAGATCTTAGTTCAAACAAAGTAGTAAGAGAAAACACGTCCCACCACCGCCATGCAAGCGCTGACTCGGATAAATTTAAATAACCAATTTGGCAGTGCCACGTAGAAAGCATGCTACATCAGCATGCCAAGTGGCACAGATGAGATTAGGCTTTAATTAGGCTTAACTACTCACTTTTAATGGATGAAACTTACAAAAATCATAACAAATCATAAAATAAATCAAAAACTATAAATAAATACTCATTTTAAAGGTATTTTAAAGGAGAATTAATTAAAAATAATCTTAATTAATTTTGAACTATAATTAATGTTTAATGATAAAGTTAATTATCTTAATAACTCATTAATTACTTGAGCAATTAATTCCCAAATTTTGTGGGTTAATTTAATGGGATGACCCTTGCCTCCCATGAATTTCTTGGGATTTGTGCTCACTTAATTGGGAAAATTGACCAATTAAACCTTAATTACTCTTTTAAGTTAATTATTATTTAATCTTGAAAGTAACAAATTGTTAAGTTTATTAATCATTGTTCAGCAGTAAGTGAACTAAGGAATAGGGTTGAGACCTCTTTCTTAACCTCTTTCCTTAAGTTCATTCCATCAATTAAAATCAAATCAATTAAGGTTTAATTAATTAATCAAATGGCTTAATTAATTAACTTAAAATCATAATCACATCAAAACTTAATTAATGAAATCTTGGGGTAGATCTTTAGGTGTTTAATAACCTGAAAGAGTTTAATGAAATTATGGTTAGTCCATATGTGTGGGAAAACCATAAGAATAATTAATTAAGTTGATTAATTTAATTAATTATTAATTATGAGCTAATTGCATTAGGCCCCTTTCTTTTTTAGGATCATTGAAATTTTATTTTTCATGCATATCATGTTGGCTCATAATTATTTGGTTAATTACTTTAAGGTGACATAAGAAAGGGTTAATTAATATACTTAATGCATATTATAACTTAATTAACTCATAAAATCAACTTAATTATATTTCATTAAACTAAATTAATTAACAAATGTTAGAATGGGTTAGGATCAGAAAACCTCTTCCTCACATCCTTAAATCAAACTAAAACATGGAATTAAAAATGATATTAAGAAGGTTTTGGTTTACTTCAAATGGCTTTATTTAATATGATTGTCCTTAGGAATTAATTTGATTGAATGAAATCATGTGTTCATGTTTATTTATTCCTTTCCAATCATGTTAAATATTGTATGTCATTTGAAATCATACATTCATCTTTTCAAAATTAATTAAATCGAATGATTTTCTTTTATGTGAGCTTGCATGTGTTGGACTAGTTTATAATATGTATGGCTATTATCACTAATAAATTTAAATTATTTTTCCAAAGTTTATAAATCAATTACATTGATTAGGGTGATAGTAGTTATGAATACATATAGGATTTACATGTATTTTTAGCTTAAGTGTATGAAGTAAAGCTCTCTTTCTCTGTATTTTAACATTAGAATTTGATAGAACTTTAAATCATATGCATAAATAATTCAATTAAAGAAAAATACAATCTTTGCATGATTTTCATCCTTTTAATTATGAGTACATGTGTATGTATTTAAGAAAAGCGAATATATAGTCTGGACATCCCAGAAATACGAGGCTTTAATTAGCCCAAAGGAGGTCATTTGATTACCTCTTTCCTGGTTAATAAAGGCACATACTTGCTTATGTCTATTATACATGTATGTGTATATTTAATTAGAGAATGATAAATCTCATTTTCTATTAAAAATACATGCATTCATAATTGTTTAAGTTATTGAATTAATTAATCATGTGATTTGGAGCTCTCTTTCTTATGATCATGTATACAAATTTACATATGTTTGAATGCAAATGGGTATATAGTTTAGACATCTCAGGAACACGAGGCTTTAGTTATCCCCAAGGAGGTCATTTGATTACCTCACTTTCCTGGTTAACAATGACACGTACCTATTTAATTTTATCCCTATGTATTTTTATATCAGAATTTAGATAGAGCTTTAAATTAATGTAATTAAATAATTCAATCAATAAAATAAAATATAAACTTCAAATACATATCTGCATTCATCATATAAGTATGCTAAAAATGTGTTGCATGTATGAGAGACACCTAGGATTGAAAATCATATGCATGTTACATGTGATGGAAAGGAATAATTGAACATATATCATATGATAGTAATTCAATTAGATTAATCTTAAGAAGCCTTTCACATTGAATAGAATCATTTAAAGTAAATTTAAACTATAGGATTAATCTAAAAATATGTAATAAGACATTCACAAAAGAGAACCAAATCAAATTAATATACTTTAGAAAGTGGATTAAGGTAAGGATGAAAGGGAATGATGCCCTTTCTTCTCTTTATAATACTTAGTTGCTAAGTTTAAGTCATATGAAATAAAATACATATAAATTAGAATTCTCAAATCCATTAAATCACTTGAAGTGAAACCAACCTTTCATGCTAAATTAAATCTTTACATACTTTGAAAACTATAACTATAATGCCTAATAAGATATACCACACAATTCTTAACACACATATTAGAACTAAATCACCACTTTCAGTCCTAAGTTAGGGCAGTGTATGATGTGATGTATGTTTTGTTTTGTGTTGTAGTGTTTTAGACTATATGTTATGGTGTATGCTTCATAAATAGGGTGTTAGGCTATGATTAGGCTAATTATATTTTATGCAGGGAGTTGTGCTTAAAGGGTCACTGTAAAAATAAATATAATTGCCCTCTTTTGTAGGTTACTTAAGCCCTTAAGCATAATCCAAGTTAGGACAGGTGGGCTTGGTTACCCATTTGCAAGGGGCTAAGCTAAATTATAATATAACTGCTTGGGTGTATGTATGTTTAGCTAACACTTATTTTACATGTGTAGTTAGGTTTACCTTTCCTATATTCAATGTAATTTTGCATTAGGAATTAAGATTGATGCTATGGGGGATTAGGATGAGTATTGGCTAGAAGACTTTGTCCTGTGGTACCATGTGATGCCTTAAAGTCCACCAAATCAAAGGAGAATGAAGAGACATAAAAAAAATAAAGAATGAAGAAATGAAGACCCCTATAGCATTTATTCATTTATAAATTGTAATTATTCTTTCATGTTCTGGGTTGTATAAGGGTAAAGCTCGGCTACCCATCTTTTCTTTTTCGGGGTGTATAGCGGTACCCAATCGCACTGGCCTCTTATTCTTTTGTGGTAGTTATAAAATTGTTTGATGATTTAGTTAGTTTGTACATTATGAGGGCATGTTTTTCATAGTTTCTTATGATTGACACCTTAATGTGTGGCCTAGATGCGATTAAGCTCTTAGGGTAAAATTAATTTTTTACCCCAATTAATCACTCATAACTAAAATTTTTTATAACTCATAATCTCACCATAAATCCTAGGTGTTAAATAAGATAATTAAAAGATTTAGCAATCCAATAGCTGAATGTTGTATGTCTCACATCATGCATCATCTTGAATCACTCTTGTAAAATGAGGGGCCTCTGTCCTTACATAGGGACCGAGCTGAGAGCAACCCCAATGGAGCTTCACCCTCTCTTTTGATTTGGCTAATAATCTACTTCATCATGAATTTAGGCATATAAAAATCCTAAAGTCTTTGTCAAAATGATGTGTAAAAAAGTGAAATAAAATTTAAAAAGATTTTGCACTTGTAGATTAAGTCATTACTCATACAACTCATGCTCCAGTTTCTAGGGAGTGGGTTTAAGGACTTTAGTCTCTTTTCTAAATAAATAACAGCCCAACTATTTTGTAATTTCATATGACTGGTTCACATGGATTTGAATCGTAGGATGAGTTAGCTGGCGGCCACTCCAGGCAGTTGAAAGTTTAGAAGTTGAACAGTTTATTCTCTCTTATGGAAGTAGACCATCATGTCCACTCTTTGCTTAGATTTAGATCGTGCTTTGGCATCGTGCTAAAGCTCCCTAGATTTAGGATCTGAGGTTGCTATTTTTTTCGGGCTACAAGCATAAATCCTCATCTCTTAGGTATTTTCACAATCTTGTGTTATTGGATTATAAGCCCTTGCAATCTAATAAAATTCAACTCAAATAAATAAATCTCTTTACTTTAAAATATATAAATCCCAATTATATGATAGATTGGAATACTCACTAGGCCTCTAGTATCATGGTCATTCCCTACTCCCTCCCTTTGGATTCTAAAAATAAGTGTTCTCCTTGAACTTTCCAAATTGATTTTCTGAACATAATCAATCCTTTGATAGTCTAACTTTGAAATCTTTGGAGATGATATTTATCTACTTTAATCGAGAGTATTCTTAAGAAATTTCATTCCCTAAGATGTAATTAATTATGGAGGCTTGCCTCCATAGAGAACTTTAGAACCCAGTTTAATATAAACCCTGCTTTATTCATCCATGTAAAGGAGGGAATAAATCTTTGGTATATTCAAAGACCCATCATGTCTTAGGAGTCTTTATTAGGTGATTAGGTTCATTGAAGGGTGATGTCTCTATCTTTTAAGATAGTACACCATACCTCAATGTCATAGATAATTCATCTATGCATGTTACCCATACATCCAAAAATAAACACCACATTGAGTTTTTTATCTATATTGGAAGGTTTTTTGTTTAGTTATTAAAAAAAACACAAAGTATGAAAGTTTAAAGAGGTGTTGAGAGGGTAAGATTGTTAGAAAAGTTAACTTGGAGAAGTTTGTGAAGGAGCTTGAGTTGTAACACTATAAGCCAAATTATGTGATTGGAATCTAAAATATTTATGGATCCACTAGTCTTAGTTAGCTTTACAGCGTTGAACAACAATTTCATATGACATTATTTGGAAATCATATTTACGAGTAAAAGGACATTTAACAAGAGCAATATTTTGTTAAGAGTTAGCTTGGGTTGAGTCTCCATATTTGATTAATTTTAAGAATTGAATAAATAATCTAATACTTATTTTAATAGTCACATGCCATGTACATGTTGAATTAGGTATAGAAAACTTTTTGGTTGCAATCTTCATATAGATTGCACAAAAATAATAAACATTATCTTTCTTTAACCACCAAAATTATTAGTAGATAAAAGAAAAAAATCAATTAGGTTCAAGATAGAAAGAAATAGAAAGTAAAAAAAAAAATAGAAAGAGGGAGATGAATGATCTAGCAATGCTAGCGAAGTGAAGATTGGGGAACAATAAAATAAACTACTAAAAAAACAATGATAGACCAAAGTATGTGGTTGTGATCAAAGCTCTAAAATTATCCATGGTTTAGAATTCAAAATACATAAAATGAGATGAACTGTGGTCTATTTATAAAGTTTGAAGAGTGTATTATGATTATTCATATTGTGCAAAGCGCCTTAACTTAGTTATTGAGAGCATTGGCTTTCAACTAATATTTCTTGGGTTCAAGTCGTTACACATGCACTGTATGTGTGAGTTTGCGATTAAATTTGCTTAAATATCCTAAAAAATGATTATTTGTAGTTATTTCAAAATATTTTATAGTTTCCTAATTTGAATGCCATAGGATAATCTCTCCCCAAGGGTGACTTAATTGATAGGTGGTGACATATCAAAATTTTAACAATTTGATTACCTGAAATAATTTTGAGAAATTGTAGGGATCAAAATTTCGATTGATAATGAATAGCAATGATATGACATAATATCAACATTAAAATGTTTATCTCCACAAGACTATAATCTAGCTAATAACAAAAATTGCACATGGATAGGACTCCTATAGAAGTAACATTGGCTTTAGAGATGCACAAGCATTAATTTTGGAGCCACCAAAAAACAATGATAAAAAAACCTCTATTTTGGTAACAAAATATTTAGGATTTTTTATGACTTGTGAATATGAGGTTTGTACAAATAATAAGAAGTCTAGAAGTCAAGAAGTTGTGATCGATGGATGCAACATTAGACAAAAAAAAGTATTTGGATTGGAGGGCATTTGGTTATGTTCTCGATTATGATAATTTAAAAGACCCTTGAAGTAGCATAGAACACTAAGGGTCATTACATCTATGTCCATGTATACCAACCAGAAGTGAGGAACAGTTTGCTTGATCCCCAATCTAAATTGGTTTGTCCATATCAATTTTAAGATTCAAACGTGTGCTCAGAATCAAATAATTATATCGCCATTAAAATCATCGTTATAATATAATAATTTTAAGAAAGATTTACATACATATCATACAATTCTTATGCATTTACATATTAGATATTTACTTATCTAACACATTTCTATGTTTAAAAAGATTCATTTCACTTTTAAAATGTAGATGATGATGATATTTTTGATGTAATATTGAAGATTGGGGTGTTATATATGTAAAAAATTTAAGTTTAGATATTAGATAAGTAAATACATAAGAATTTTGTGGTATGCATGTAAATCCTCCTAATTTTAATTATAAATTCATGAAATCTGATATCCCATGATTAATTTATAAAGTGTTCAATTCAATCTTTTCACTGCTTTTCAAAATAAAAAATTTGCTCTAACAAATATTTAATTAGATGAAAATTCTGCTACCAATCATTAATCAGCCAAAAATAAAAAATTGTTAGGCACAAAAGAGGCGAGCAAATGCATGTAAATGAAAATTTTAATTAATAATATTGAAAACAATAAAAAGAATTATAATATAATTTTTTTTAACAATTAAGAAGGTGCCCCTCCAAAAACACGAACATAAGCCCTGACGTCAAGCATAATAAATTAAACAAGAACAAGTCTCCCAACGACCCACTCAATCATAAAGACACGATATAAATCATTAAAATTATGACAATGGAAGCTCTTACTTTTCCAGTATTGCGGACCAATCAATGGAACCTCATCATCTTTAACCTACAAGTATTCACAGTTTTCTTCTCACTCTCCTATCCCATCTTAACTAAGCCTTAGTATAGAAACGTAAATATCAAAAGAAAGTTATAAAAACTCTTCCATCTCTCTTAGAAGCGTACGCCACAAGAAATATGTAAACTAAAGCCTCTATCCCTTACGTAGACGATGAAACTGAGAGACTCCCACATTGGATGAAACTTGATGATCTGAATAGAAAATAATGCATTATTGGAATAGAAATCCCTTTGAATGACCACGGGAATATGAGTTTTATGTGGACAAGATTAATTAAAGATCAACAGAAAACTGTAGAGAAGAAAATAAACTTGCAACGCTTATAAAGAAATCTGCGACAGTTGCAGATTTTGGGCAAAATAGAGCTGGAATGTGAATGAGAAATCTGAAGCATATAAAGTTGACATGATATAGGCGCATCTTTTGATGAATAATTTATCAAGTAGTGTAATTCTGAAGATCTATATGTAGATTATATTGTATCACCCTAACAAGTGTAAAGTTCTTAACTTAATATTAATGGTAAGGCTGTATATAGTTTGCTAATGTCATTTCTCACCTCTATAGCCTTCAAGCGAAAGTAAATTGACTTTTGAAGGAGATTTCGTGATATTGCTCATCTTTTGACTACACGTTTAGCTTCTCGACCTTTTTAAAGGATATTTTAGAAGAGCCCTTGCTAGAAAATTTTGATGTATAATGTTCAACAATTTTAAGAGTTGAGTGACCTATCGAGCACCTCAATAGCTTTGATAATGCTATTTCTTTAGTTTCAATCATAGAGTTTGTGGTTCAGGTTTTGCCATTAAGCTTAAGGACAATGCATAGATTTTATTGCTTGTCCTCTAATAGCATATCCTCCTTCGTTTCATCATGAATTTGTTACATCCAAGCAGTTCGTAAAATTTGCTCGGATGCTGCTCAACAACTAGATATTTGAGAGAGTAGAGTCTCTTGGGGGCTATATCACTTGCTTGAGTTGTTTGAGAATTACCTCCAAGCTAGTTGTTATCAAGTGACGTTAAAACAAGGTATTCATGACCCATTAACCGAGTATTTTATTTCCAATAATAAATGATATGAAGACATTGTAAAATGCATTAAATTCATCGACTATGATGAATTCATGGCCTACACCTAATTGAGGCTTTAGCGCAATAGCATTTTCTCAATTATCATTGTAAGACCAAACAAAATTGATGTAGCACATCAAAGGAGAAAGACGTGTCACTAGGTTCTAAACTAAAGTTTGAACTCATGACTTTTAGCTTTTGTGTGTGAAAATTGAGTGAAAACTCTTGTTTAGAGCTTGGTGACCGACTGCCCGAGGGATCTCTCACTGCAGTTCTACTTTGGTGAGTAAAACTTATTCATATCCCTTCCACTTTGGTGAGTAAAAGATCGGTGGAGCGTCTCTTTTCCATAACCACTACGACATCCTACTCTCTGCAACCCATGTCATTTAGAATTTTAAACAAGGTATAGAATATCCATTGAACTATCCATGTCATTTAGAATTTTCATGTTTTAATGGTAAATATCTCAGTTTTAATCAAGCAAGAGAATCTTGCAATATAGAATATATCCTTCAATGTTACAAGAGTCGTCATAAATAATTTGTTTGTTCTTGTTTGTAGGCTTTTATATATGAGAATAAATAGGTTAAGATAGTATTCTTATGATGTTATTTATGATTCTGATGACATTTTTTACATGGATTTTATGGTCTTTTTTGAAAAAGGTTGGTAGTCTGATTGCTATTATAAAAGTTGCATATTAACAATTATTAAATCCCATTGATCAAATGAAGATATTTCTATTAAACATTCTCTTGCTTAATGATATAATCATATTAATTGAAATCATTAAAATTTTTAGTGGCCTCGACCATCTTAGATGCTTAACAATATAGATCTTCATAAGAATGTTAACACTTACTACACTTAATGGGATGTAATTAAGTTATTATTAATATTATTGACTTTTATGAGAATGGTTCCCCACTTGATTTTTAGCTTTATTTATTATGATGGCTAATTAATTTCTTAATGTGAGATTTTATTTTTACTTAAAAAATTTTCAATTATTTTTGGTGAGTAGTAATTGCCTTGTTATTATAATTTTAACATTAATATTATAATAAGGTCACCATATGGATTATCTGTGCATCATGAATAGAATGGACTATGAAAAGTTGTTGAAGAAGACCCCAAGAATAGTTCATTACCAAACTTCAAAATTTAACTAGCTTTTAAGAGTTTTCAAAATATTCTTTAGGAGATTATCTTTCATTAGAAAAAAAAATCCGAAAAAGATAAGATCAATCTTCGACGATTCTTTAGTTTATAATAAATTATTGGCAAATAGCTTAATATTATGGACAAAACTATGAATGATGATACATGGGAGGATGTTGAGCTAAGTATGACTTAAATCTACAGATGATATAAAAGATATATTGGAGTGCATTAAATGCATGTTGAATGTGTATATAGTTTAATAGTGGTCCATGTGGTCATATGATTCAAATGACATGTCATAAAAAATTATAGTGGTAGCTTAAATGCATCAAAATGAGGTGTTGGATGATAGCATCAGATAGAGGTGAAGATTCTTTAAAATGTGATAAGGTTGATGCTAACTCTTATTTCTAAGGAAAGTCTCACAAGTTAAGAATTTTAGCTCATTTTAAAGGATATCATAAGGTGTCAATTAGAATAGTGTTAAGGATGTGGTGGAGTAATTTTATTATGATAATAAGGGGGTCTTATACATGTGTCATTAAATCAATTAGCTTTAATATATTGTTAATTATGAGGAGGCAAATTCCATCATGCTATAACAAAACATAACTATCTATTAGACAGCCTCTTATAAAAGGTTAGGGATTTATTTGGAGACTCCACTATCAAATTAAAATGATCCTCAAAGGATAAGCCTGATAAGATTTTACTAGCTAGGTTAAGATATCCCTTAAATAACCTATAATATAAGATAAAAATACAAAATTTTTCCCTACTCCCTATCTAGGGAAGGAGATATTACCAAACTTAAATTACTTGCTTAGTCTCCTTAAGTGTAATGAAAATATTAGAGCAATTTTGAAGCATAATGAGCCTCAAATTTTTTTCATCAAGTGCTAGATAATGATGATCATCTATGTCCATTAATTATGGGTGATAGTGGCTGCGTGAGTAGGGATGCTAGCCATGGGCAGAGCTATAGTAGGAGCACTGGTGTCCTGTGCTCCCACTGGCCCAACCTAATATGCATATGATTATTTTTCTTTATTAAGTTATGAACTTAAACTTTGATCTTCATGTGATGCCAACTAAGCCATAATAGATAGACATATTCCCTCTCCAGCCCTATGCATCCTCGATATCGCCTTCATCAACACCCTCGATGGCCCTAATCGACACCAACTTCACTAATGCCACCTTCACCAGCCCTAATTGATGACATTTTCACTATCCTACCCTAGAGAGATTTGAAAGCAAGGAGGAAAAGGAATATGGCGGGCTATCTGGTTAGGTTACCTTTTTACCTTTTATTAATTGGCAAATAAGAGGTTGGTTAAGAGCTTGTCGTACATCTTATTTGCCATCGTCTTCTTTCTTACATGGTGGTGAGAAAAAAATAATTATAATATAAATATTATTCATGATATGACACTGAAAATTCTACTAGTCGAAGCACGAATCTTGGTGTTGAAAAAGTAATCGAAGTTGAAAGCGGTATCAAGCACTTAAAATATCATTGGAAACTTTGGGATATCTTAAATCCTAAATAGCCTCAAACATAGTGTTTATAGTCAAATCAGCGTCTTGAGGACCTAACAAGCCTAAGATCTCACAATTCTGAGTTCATTTGAGCATTCAAATAGTTAAAATATATCAAATGATCAAAGGAATCATTTTAAGACGTCCGATGAAGTGGAGTGGTTTGGATTTTGCATGTATTTACAGAGATGCCACTCCTCCATTATAAATAGTCCCACATTCCTCATATGAGGGGACCCCAAGCAAGAGAGAGGAGAGAGCTCTAAAGCTTGAAGATCCTCCAAGCATAATAGTGCCACCACTCAACGGTCGTCAACCACCGTTGGTGGTCGCCGCCGTCAGCCGCCGCCACTAATCCTCATCGTCGTCAATCTCGTGGTCTCCATCGCGACCTTCATCGTGTCGATGCCTCATTTGTTCTGCTACCACTAACAACTGTTACCACCTGAACTTGACTACATAGTTGTTGTTCCCTCTCATATACAATTATGTAATCTCATTATCGGGAAAGTTTTGTACTCTGAAATAAATACATAGTGGAAGATTCTTACTAGGCTAGGCCTGGTTTTCTCTCTTTTGAGGTTTTCACATAAAATTTCTAATTTTCTTGTTCACTCTTTAAATACATTGTGTCTTTGGATTTCATAACAAATAAGGCGTAAACTTTCACTCTACCACTGGTTTTCTAAGCGTAATAGTTTGGCATAGTCGTGGAAGAGAACCCTTCAATCACAATTTTTGAACACCTCGTTATGGCTAATAAAACAACACTTTAATAATGGAGCCTCCACTCTAACTCGTCACTTAAACCAATCCTTGAACCAAGGATGCCAAGCTTCGCTCACTCCCCACGATATGTGGCTATCGTGAAGGCGATAGAATCTCTTTAGAAGATCTGAATGGAAGAGTCTCAAAATGAGATGATCCGACTTTTGCGAGGAACACAACAGCCATTACCATGGCAAACACATATCCCCCAAGATCGATCGTTAGCCATGGAAGGTCAAAATGCTAATCTCCTTGACCGAAGTTCCTCCGTAGACGTGATCTTTGATCTCTTTCACTCCTAACTCATCCATCACGTGCACAACGCTAATCCACCTATTGTTGGTAGCTTGACACTTTCTCATCTTGTTGACCCACTCGTCATGTTATACATGCATGCTTAATGCAAGATGAATTTCACCTTCAAAGGAAATCATCTTCCCCTCACCGGTATGAGGAATCCTCACCTTTAAAAAGTTATTCTTCAACATCCTATTCTCGTGAGTTTCAAGCTTCGAGCATTGATTCCTATGATGGCGGGACCCACATGAACACATCGACCATTCTGGGACTATCATGCATGCACGAGCTCTAACACATTGCTTTGTCGTCTTTCATTACCCTCAAGGCACAGTTCTACTCCCTTCCAGGGGATCCATCCGCACCTTTGACGAACTGGCCAAGATTTTTGTGGAATGGTTCATTACAAATAGGAGGATCATTAAAGATTTCTCCCATCTCTCGGCATTCATCAGAATGAGGGTGAATCACTTAAGGAATACTTCCAGAGGTTCTCCTTAGAAGCTCGCCAAATACCTGGAGTAGACCCTGAACTATTAAGAGGAGTTTTCCTTTGAAGACTCCATCCTGGGCCTTTTTACTCAACACTAATGCGAGACACGGTCTGCTCATATGTAAACTTAGTTCATCATGTGGAAGCACAAATATCTATCGATGAGGCTATTAATACCCATCACAAATAATTTGGAACACCTACGTGAAAATGTAAGAGCCGAGACTGAGAATCAATGTCCCATCAAAAGAAGCAACAAGGCAACCGTGATCTCCCTCCATGGCCCCCATATCAACGACATGAACCACGACCAGAAAAGGAATACACGCCGAACACATCTCGTGTCAACCTCCTGATGGCTATTCGAGATGAAGAAAATGTCAAGTGGCCGCATCCATCAAAACCAAATTCGAAATCAGAGCAACATTGTCACTTCCATCAAGTCACATACCATCAGGCATGCAAAAACTCAAAGAAGAAATCAAGAGGCTCATTCAACAAGGATATCTACATTGATTTATGAAGAATCAATCGAATCAAATAAACATACCTCCAACTGGGGGGCAATCAGGACAGCCATCACAAAAGTAACAAAATAATCATCAAACAATTGGAAAAATTGAAACAATCGCAGGAGGACCAATACTATCTAATCAAGTTCTCATTACCACCTCTAAAGAGCCGAGTTAAAGAAGTCTCATTGATCATTCCATCACTTTTAATGACTTGACTTAGAAGGAGTCCATGTTCCTCATCAAGATCCACTTGTCATCAGGATCTGACCCATGCTATATTAAGAGAATTTTGATTGACAATGAGAGTTCTACTTCACATTTCTTAAAGACGTTGAAAAGCTCCAACCCGCAGACCATTATAATGGGTTTGATAATCGCCAGCGAGTAGAGGGGACAATCACCTTCCAATTGTCCTTGGTGAATTTCTCAACAAGTGACTCATTTAATCTAATTCATGGTGTCGATTCAAAGATATAACGCTATCTTTGGAAGGCCCTCCAATCAATTTTGGTGCGCCACTTCAAGATCTCATCCCAAGATAAAATTTTCAACCCCGCTGAGTTGGGTGGTCTGGAAAATCAATAGACAATGCAATCATGCTACCTAACAAGCTCAACCATTCCTTTCTGACCTTCAAAGATCAAGATTTTAATTTTCGAGATGAAGGAGTACTAAAGCTTCTATCAAGACTTGTTCTCGTATATCGATGACCAACCATTAACAAGGTAAAGTTGGATCTCTTCTCGCATCTAACAAAGGAAAAATACATAGACTTCTTGCAAAAAATCAAGACATCTTCGCTTGAGTCCAACATGCCGGGTCGACCCCAATGTGATCATGCACTCCTCAAGATTGATCCGACATTCAAACCGATCATCCGTAAGAAGTTTTGCACCGATCACCTGTTATTGAGCAAGAAGTTAACAAGCTTCTAAGCGGATTCATAAGAGGTACATTACCCTACATGGCTAGCAAATATTATCATGGTTAAGAAAACAAATGGAACATGGAGAATGTATCGATTGATTACACCTCAATAAAGCTTGCCCAAAAGATAGTTTTCCTCTTTCAATTGATCATTGATGCTACGCCCGACATCAAATGCTCTTTTTTTGATGCTTACTCGTTACAATCAAATAAAATGGACCCAATGATGAAGAAGCTACATCATTTCAAACATATAAAGGTTTATACTGTACCAAGTTATGCCATTGGTTAAAAATGCCGTGCTACCTATCAACGCCTTTATGAATAAGATTTTAAAGACCTATTAGGCCGCATAATGGAGGTATATGGATGACATGTTAAGAAAAGCTTGAAGAATCACAACATATTTCGACTTAGAAATATGCTTTAACCTTCTTCGACGTTATAACATGTGACTTAACCCAACCAAGTGTGCTTTTGGGGTTACGTCAGGAAAATTTCTTGGATTTATGGTAACCCACCGTGAGATAGAGGCCAACCCCAAGAAAATCAAAGCTCTCAAAGATATGACTCCTCTGAAGAGTATCAAAGAATTTCAATGTTTGAATGGACGAATTGCTGCATTATCCCACTTCCTAGCCCATTCTGGGGATAAATACTTACCATTCTTTAAAATATTAAAGGGAGCTAAAAAATAAATTTTGGACTAATGAATGTACCGCTTTTAAGCAACTAAGAGAGTATTTAGCATCTCCACCCTACTATCCAAGCCTATTCAAGGAGATGTTATACTTATATCTCGCTCTTCTTCCTTAAGCTTTTAGTGCGAGAAAAAAATGGGACACAATGACCAATTTACTATGTCAACAAAATTCTCCCTAACATAGAAAGTCATTATCCACTTACAGATAAGGTGGCTCTGGCTTTAGTTTTCTCAGCGCAAAAATTACGTCCATACTTTCAAGCTCACATTATCGGTGTTTACACTCATTTACCATTAAGGGCCATCCTACGTAAAACCAAGCATCCGGGAGGTTAATCAAATGGTCTAAGAATTGGGAGAGTTTGATATAAATTTTCTACTCCGCTATAAAGTCTCAAGTACTCAGACTTTATAGTGGAATGCACACCCCAACCCAGGAGCTATCCTACATGCCTTCGCTCTCAATGGACCCTCTATGTTGATGGAGCTTCGTACATCGGTGGGGAATCTTACTTATTTCCCCAACGTAATACCTTAGAGTATGAACTTCTTTTTCAACTAATAATATGGTAATATGAGGCTCTCATCGCAGGTTGAGACTGCCATTGACTGAAGCTCAAGACTTAGTGATCCACACCGACCTTGTCGCCTCCCAAGTTGAGGGAAACTTTAATCCTCAACTAGACAATACCTCCACTTGGTAAAGTCTCTTCTTGCCCATTTCAAGACACATCAAATCATTCACATACATCAAGGAGAAGAATACTGAAATGACCCTCGCCAAGCTTGCTACATCTACTACTAGATCTATTTAAGAGAAGACATGTTGAAGAAATACATTTTCTAAGATCCAAGGGTCATGGGTAATTCAAGCAATTAATGAGATAAAGAACATTCGTGATGGACCACATTCTGCCTTTTCTACAAGAAGGAACCCTTCAAGACCCAACTTCGAACTCCTCAAGACAAGCTTCAAACTTTACTATTATCGAGGTGAACTATACAAATGAGCTTTCTGACCACCTCAAATGCCTCTCACCTTGAGGCGATTAATTAAGAGAGGTTCACTAGGATATGTGGAGAACACTAAGAGGAAGGCTAGCCCTTAAAATTATAAGGCAAGGGTTCTATTGGCTACGATGAAACAAGATGCCTTGAGTTCACAAAAAATGTGCAAGTTGTCGCTTGCACTCTAACCTCCCTACGCGCATACAGCTCTCATCCATTCAAAGCCCGTCTTTTGCTCAATGGGGATTGATATCATGGGGCCTTTTGAGATCGTGGCAACAAAAGTTTATCATTTTACTTCGACTACTTCACTAAATGGGTGAAATCCAAACCACTGGCTAAAATCATAGAGGTAAATGATAAATAATTTGTTTGAAAAAATATAGTATGTCAATTCAATCTTCCTGCAAAGATCATCACTGACAACGGAACCCAATTTACTGAAAAAGTCTTTACATCCTTTTGCAAAGATCTCATTCACCAGAAGACATCCTCAAACCAAAGACTACACTCAAAGGAGTGAAGGACAATCACATAACTGTGTCAAACACGTAATTATGGGGTTCCAAGTCCAAGAGTTCAATTATGATCACAAGAATGAAGAAAACTCGACAATCTACTCCTGACATGCCCTCTCACCAAAGGGTAGCCACTCAATGTAAGAGTAAAACCTCATCCCATATCTCGGACTTGGTCCCATAAGTCTCAAGTCAAGCAGGCCCTCAACTAAACTCTCACTCTTTGGGATGGCCCATATGTTATAGCTATGGCAAAGCTGAACATTCAAGCTCAAGGATCCGAGGGAAAAACTTTACCGAACAACACCGAATCTCCAAAAATATTATCTTTACCGCATAATTATTGCAACTTTTTTATCTCATTATCATTCATGTAGCAACACTTGGGGATAAAGACTTACTATTATCATCATTTCTTCTTGAAACTCATATCCTGTTAAAATCATCTATGATTGACATCAACTTATCGAGTAATGAATTTATAGCTTTTTTTCTTCATTTAATCCTCCCACTTGAGAAATATACAACTCACGCTATCAAGGCATAATCAATCCTGGGGACTTGATCAACCTCTTCCATAAAAGAAGTCAAGTAACACTTGATGATACCTGGATAGTCAAAAGGTCCTTGGTGGACATCCCGCCATCTCTTCCAGTGTTAACGCATCAAGTAACATTTTGACAAATAACCTCGATTGGTCAAAATCCTCACGATTCAAATCAACCTCATCCATCGTTAGCATAATAATATTCACCAATTACCCTGATAGTAAAAATAAAACAAGAGCGATCTAAATAAAATAAAAATTTCACGACAAAGATTAACATGATGATATAAGAAAGAATCAAGATTCACAATAATTAATAACAATACATAGAAAAATGCATCCTCAAATGATGCTACATCATATCTTGGTGATATCAACGCCCTCACCACTAGAGATGCTCCTGGACTCACTCTCAACTCCTTCATCTCCTGAATCTGACGAAGAGTCTTCAGATACTTGGCTGGGAGATAGATCCTCAATACTAGCTCCTATACCAAGGATTCCTTTAGAACCCTGATGAAGCCCTCATCTAAACATTGGTGCTCCAAATCCTTCACTTCAACATCAAGAATATGATTACGAGCTTCCGACATGGTCTTCATTGTACATGATAAGGAGTTCTTAAAGTCTTCCATTGCCTTCAAGGAGATTTCATTTGCTTCAAACATTATATGCTCTTCTCGACGATCTTTAATGCTTTCTCCGTTGAGAGCTCTCTCCACAAGTGCCTTAAGTCTTTTCTCAGTCTCACCTCAATCACTCATCAAGAGCACTTCCTCCACACTAGAGAAAAGAAGTCGACATATTCTCTTCGCACTTAGTGATCCTCCAAAGTCGCCACTTTGGCCTTAACACTCATCTTCTCTCATATACAGTGAGATTTTACCTTCACAAATTCAATATTCACTCATCTAAAGAGAGACACCCAAATGAGTATCACTCTAATATTTGAGTTACCTATAAAGAAAAAATATCACAAATATTACAAAAAGAAAAGAAGGAGGAAAAGAGAAAAGAATAAAGGGGAAGACAACTCAATTCATCGCATGAAAATGCATATGTGATTTAACACTTCAGAATGTGCTTCGAAATGAACTCCCCATCATGAGTTGAAATAGCTAAACTCGTGAGGCCAACTGCAACATCTTCTTCGCAGATATCCGACGTAGTCACTTCAAAGACATGTCTTCTTTTCTTGGGAAGAAACATTGCCACCAATTCGATTTCATGACGCTTCTTGAAAGAACCCTATGAATATGAGGAGACCTTTCATCACCTTTACTTGACCTCTTTAGTGGAAAAGAATGAGATCTCGGATGGAAAGGCCAACCTTGAACATTCTATCTTCAACTATATATAATGTGACATAACTCATGCCGTAAGCTTTCTACATCATCATGAACATTAAGAGTTGCCAAGATCTCATTCTCTTGAATAGCAATGGATCCGGAAGGTCATTCAATCTTCCCCATCTCTTGAAGGCCCCACTCATTTTTCAAAAAGAATCCAAGTAGACCTTTTTAGAGGGATCTAAAATTCTATCCAATTCTTTATAGAGCAAGAAACACGCCCCCAGTATCACATGTGAATCTACACATTCGACAAGTATTTGATGTTCAAAGTAATACCACGCTCTCTAAAGAAGATATTCAAACCAACGATGACCACTAAAGCTCGAAATAAAAATTGTGGCAAAGCTACACCACATATTTTGAAGATCTCAATCAACTCGGAGCCAAAGGGAATCACCCGCATGAAGAATCATCTCGTAATCAAGAAAAGTTCCCTGGAGGTGAACGGGCTCGATCGACTTTTAGCAACAATGGCCACCAACTCATTGTGGAAGTGAAATTTTATGAACACCATTAAACTATCCGATGATAATGGATGATATATCGTCAGTCACATTATGGGTTTTCTTCCGCCATCACCTGAAAATACATGATAAATAAAGAGAAGAAATGACAAAATCTAAAAATTTTGTGAAGTACTTACTTACCCAATACTTGGTATCCTTTTGACTCTCTCGCCACGATAAAAATTTTTCTCACGACCGACAAAAAAAGATGCACATACATATGAGAAAAGAGAGAGAGAGAGAGAGAGAGAGAGAGAGAGAGAGAGAGAGAAGATACTCCCTCTAATGATGCTTACCGCCAAACTTTTGAATCGCTCAATGATGGTTCTAGCTAACACTTCTCCGCCACCTTGTTATCAACTGAACCATCCATTGAAGTTTCAAGAAATCCAATTTCCTACAAGAAGAAGTAGAACTATGAGCCTTGATTCCAAACCCGGTCCAACAAGGGCGGCAACGCCTCTTCGAGGGAAAACTGAGCCGCATGAATTACTTTTGATCGCTCCAAACCCCGACTGACAAGAATGCTTAACTCCTCTTTGAGAGAAAATCGAGCCTCACATATGAACTACGGGTCTTGATCGCCTTCCAAACCCGTATCCGACAAGGGCGCAATGCCTCTTTCAAGGGAAAATCGAGCCGATGAACTAAGGGTCTTGGCCTCCAAACCCGGTGGTCCGACAAGTGGAAGTCAAAGCCTCTTTGAGGGAAAACCGAGCCTCACAGATGAATCACTCGCCACCACCAAACCCGGTCTACAAGGCTAACGCCTCTTCGAGGAAAATGAGCCTCGCCGTATGAACTACGGGCCTTGATCGCCTCCAAACGACTCTCACCCAAGAAGAAGAGAAATATTAGAGCAGTGGAGAAGTATGTCTTCTCCCTTGACCCTAGGGGGATTTTTATAGACCCCCTATAGGAACAAAATAGTCAAAAATCATCAAAACCAAAATTACGCTTTTCTCCATGGAACGCGTGCTGCAGACATGCCAAGAGCTGCCAACGCACAGCTGCATCGCGCCACCCCTGACACCCACGCGACTGCCTGCGGACCGCCGACCTGCCAGAACGCCTGCGGGTCGCCGCCACGATATCGCTCATGGCCAATGGAGCCCACGAGCCGCTTCATGCACGCATCTGCACAGAAGCGCACCCACACCTATAAGTTCAAATGGATCAGAACCTCAAATCCTACGCCAGATTCGCAGACACATCCGCTACCGACCTACTTCTGTGATCATAACCTTGTGCTCACATGAAGATCTGCTTTCAAAATGGTTAATGGACCCACAAATTTCATTGAAGAATTTGATATTTTCAAGTATATATATATATATTTTGGATGACGAGATAATGTCATCCAAAAATAGGCATATGACACCAAAATTCTACTACCATAAAATCTAATCTGTGTTGAAAGTAAAATAATCCAAGTTGAAACCGGGTCAAGATCAAGCACTTAAAATGTCATTGAAAACTTTGGGATATCGCTTAAATCTCTAAATCTCAAACATGGACTTTTATACCAAATCGAAGGCCTCGACGAAATGGATCTAACAAGCCCAAGATCTTACAAATTTCATTTGAGCATTCAAATACTTAAAATATATCAAATGATCAAAGGAATCATTTTGAGTCGTCCGATGAAGTGGAGTGGTTCGGATTTTGCATGTATTTACAGAGACGCCACTCCTCCAATCTATAAATACTCTCATTCCTCATATGAGGGGACCCCAAGCAAGAGAGAGGAGAGAGCTCTAAAGCTTGAAGATCCTCCAAGCACAACGCCACCACTGACGGCCATCAACCACCGCCGTGGCCCCCCTCGCCGCAAAACTCGTTTCCATCATGAGACCTTCATCGTCCGACTCTCTCATTGTTCACCATCATCCGCTACCACTCAAGAATCAGCTACCCAACGTGACTACATAGTTGTTGTTCCCTTCTCATATATAATTCTATAATCCCGTTATCAAGAAAATTTTGTACTCTGAAATAAATACATAGTGGAAGATTCTTATGCCAGCCCGTGATTTTTCCTCTTTGAGATTTTTCCACGAAAAAATTTCGAGTTTTCTTGTTCACTCTTTAAATATCTGTAGATTTCATAACAGCGTAAACTTTCATTCTACCACAACTGATTTTCTAGCACGGAACAATTCAATTTAAAATTGAGAGAAAGACATAACAGCTTTCTTTATGATGGTTACATGATTAAATCCTATTTAATTTATCCCCTAATGAAATTTATTTTTTAATTTTTATTGATTTATATTATCTCTGATATGGCTCTCAAAATATGACTAGTCAAAGCACAAATCTTGATGTCGAAAGCGATATGATTTTGAGTCAAAACCGATCGAGGTCAAGCACTTAAAATATCATTGGAATCTTTGGAACATCAATTAAATCCGAAAACAACTCTCAAATATGGAGTGTTTATAGTCAAATCGAGCGTCTCGACGAGACGAATCTAACGAGTCTAAGATCTCATAATTCTGACTTCATTTGGGCATCCAAATGCTCAAAATACATCAAATGATCGAAGGAACCATCTCCGATGGTGGGAGGGGTAGTGCTTAGCATGAATTTACAAGAGTACCCTCCTCCCATCTATAAATAGCCTTCATTCCTCACACAGGAGGCCAAGTGAAGGGAGTCAAACAAGTGAAGAAGATGAGCCACCGCCGACGGCCAACCACCACCACCGCCACCGCCGCTGAGCCGCCAAATCTGGGCAAGGAAGAAGAGGAAGAGTCCAAGCAAGGAAGAGGAAGAAGCAAGGAAGAAGAAGAAGAGTCCAAGCAAGGAAGAAAGGAAGAGTCCGAGCGAGAAGAAGAAAAGCCCAGTGAGGAGGAAGAGAGAGCTCAAGCTTGAAGATCCTCCAAAAGATCGCACCCCAAGCAAAAGACTCCGCCGGGCCATCAACCATCGCCACCTACCACCGTCACTAATTGTCAGATCTCACCTAAAGTTACCCAAGATCTCCACCATCAAGAATAATTACAACCTTATCATCATACACTATTCCTCTCATAACCAGAATCTATCGGGAAGATTTTGTACTAAAAGATACTTAATGTTTTTCCTGGCTAGTTTTTTCCCTCTTTCGAGGTTTTCCGTTAAAATTGAGTGTCTCTTATTCACTCTTTAATTACGTGTGTCTTAAAGCTAAGCAGAACTTTCACTCTACTGGGTTTTCTAGCACGCAACAATCTCAAAAAAAGAAAAAAATAATTTTTTATTCACTTTATTTTTATTGATATGCTATTTTATTATATTTTCAAAATAATAATAATAATGTTAATGAAAATTTTTAAGATTTTATTAATAATATCATCACATTAGGAATTCCATTTAACTCATTTAAAAACTAAAATTTAAAATAGATTTAAAATTTATTTTAAAATTTCAATCATTTCCACCCACTTACATTACAAATAATAGACTCCTAAAAGTAATAAAACTTATAATAATTCAATAAATTGTAAATTAAGATATTTTTTGTCTATAAATGATATGATAAATACTTATATATATATATATATATATATATATATAACACATGTTCATCTAAAAAATTATATATATAACACATGTTTTTTTTTTAAAAAAATTATAAATTTGTACCTCTCATTAAGAAATTTTTTTAGCTTTACCCCTAACCCTAACATTAATTATCAAAAGGCGAGACACATATAAATAATAATGATTAGATAATGATGATAATTATCATAATGATAATCAGTATTGATCACAAGAGAAACTTAAAATTTTGCATTGATGATCATCCGTAAAACTTTAGAATTTTTTAATTTCATGATTTTTAAATTCAAGGACTCTCATCACTCTATGGGTCCTTACAAATATCTTCCCTCATTTGTATAACCCATGGACAAATATGCACCGCTGGGCCCTCTGACTTATGTGATGTGGATTCCCCCGTCTTGTGACAGCAATTTTTTAAAAATAAGTATGGTTTAAAATATAATTAATAATTTAAGTATATTAAAAAAATTATATGTAGGTATAGTCGTCAGTTTAACGGGCGACTTGCTTTCCACGTAGGCTCCGACGTGGTGGGGTAGCACCAACATGTAATTGGAGCTAGTCATTTCAGCCAGAGCTACGCCTTAAAATGGGGACTATTTTTATGAAAAGGCCGATCAAATCAATCGGCCCCATTCGCGAGCCATTCCATGATTTTGGCACAGGATTTCGCCAATCCAAGCAAACAAGTAGCCTTCCCTCCGCCGATTCATCCGTCCGATTTAGCACGAGCCATTCCCACTCTCCGCTGACACTCCAACCATCTTTCCCACCCTCCACCGAAGCTCCAACCCCCATTTTGACAACCAAGCTTGCCCGCTCAAGCCCTTCCGCCTATTTCCGTCGACATCCGACCGCCGACGCCCTTCATCTTCATCCGACAAATGGAACCCAACATTGGTTTCTGACCCTTTTTAGGAAGTTTCAGCGACGCTCGTTGCTTTTAGGAGAGTTTTTGGCGGCTATTTCTGTGGTTCACAATACACGCCGATCTTCATAAATGCACAGTAAATCTCTAGTTTTTTATTTTGTAATTTATTAGGTTACATTGTTAGAATTTGGTTTATGGTTATAGTTTAGGGATTGGGCTTATGGTTTAGAGATTTGTGTTGTAATTTTGTGTGATCACATCATTAAAAAATGTGAACAATAAGATATGATGGGTCTATTATTTAAAATGATTATGAGATATTTTGGGATGATATTAGAAGGATTCAAGTTGGATGGCTGAAGTGAAAGAATGCATTAGGCCTATTGCGTTCAAAAAAATTCCACTACAATAGCATTTGGCCTATTGCTTAGGTGGATGATTGGCTTAAGTCTTATAGATAAAATGCAAAATGAATATATTCATGAAAATATTTATTTATGCAAGCTATTTATAAATTTATGTAATCCTAATGTGGTTGATTATATTTTAGATATTTAATTCGCCTCAACTCATCTTGTCAAGAATGAGTAGAGAGTTAGTTTCGTTGATTTTATGCTACAGAGGCGAACTAAGTGTTGATGACCAGTTCATTCCAAGTTATATGGGTGGTCAAAATCATCCAATTAAGGTTTTGAGACACAGCACCTTATTAGATTTGAAACAAAGAATTATGAGATCACTGCATGTTGATTGAGTCACCGCTTTAACATGTCGCTATCCGATGGGTAATGAATTTATATCGTATGTTATTTCTGATGATGAAATTTGTGGCGTTATATTGGACGAAGCTTCTCATCAGACATTAGTGTTATATGTGGGAGTCTAAGATGCTAATGTTGCATCCATATCAGTTGATCCATTGTTGAGACCAATCGATATACCATCGACCCATACACAAGATTTCATCACACCTACTCCTTCGATGACACAGAACAGCTTTGACAAAATGATTCCCAAGTAATACCTTGCTTATCTTTCCCAACTTACATTGTTAATTTTTTATGGTGATGTGTGTCATGTTAGTAAAGTATGTCATGGAATTATAGATCTAGGGATAATGTTAATTATCAATCAGAGAAACTATATGTGGCTGAGTCGCAGTGATGATGATGTAATGCGAGGCAGGTGGCTCAAGTAATAACTCTGAGCAGGGTATCAATGATGATGACTATGCACCTGGGTTAGAAGCTATAGTTGGTAACATAGCTAGTCAGGATCTGTTAAAAAACCATTCATTCTGGAATATTAAGAGTGAATGTGAAATATTTACTGATAATGAGTACGTCTGGATCTATCAAACCACCAGAGAATGGGACAAAGATATTTACTTTGATGGTCCATCTAATGAAAATGTCTTAACATATGATGCTGAAATCTCAGGTGATCTTATTGAAGGAATGTGTTTCACAGGAGTCTTCGATTGGATGGTGTATAGCTAATAATGTTCAATTCCAAACAATCACCTCAAACTAGAAAAATTATATTGTGATATGTGTACATCACGATAGTTCTAACAGCATGTAATTGCATCAGGTAGCAAGCGAGCATCTAGGGGTGCGGAGAATCTTTAGAGTTGGGGATGACCACAGATGTATCAATGTAGTGATCAGCAGTGGTCATCGGCAGTGCAGTTCCAAGCTCATAGCTTACTTCTTTATACATGTAATCAGGCATCAAATTGATCTGAAAATTTGAGAAATTATAGTTATAATGGAATCAAAGTTTAATGTTAAAGTATCTTATATGAAGGCTTGGGATGCTAGGCGTAAAGCAATAAAAGTAACTTTTGTTGGGAAGAGTCTTATAGGACTCTCAAACTCTTCATGGAATTAGTTTCTTCTACTTTACTTGGTACAGTAAACAGAATACAGTCTAATAGTACATAGCGATTCTAAAGACTTTTTTGGGCATTTAGTCCTTCTATTTTAGGTTGAGGTAGTTGACGCCTTGTCCTCACCTTAGATGGTATATTTTTACTGGGCAAGTACCGTGGTACATTACTGACTACAGTTGGAATAAATGAAAACAACAGTTTGTTTCCTCTTGTCTTTGCTGTCATTGAGTTTGAGCTGAATGATTCCTGATTGTGGTTCTTAATGTTTTACATGAGATGTTATCTATGGTATTAACTAAATACGATTTGTGCGTAATATCTGATAAACATGCTGACTTGTTGTGTGGGTGTAGAGACATTTTTCCATTGGCCATTCACAGGCATTGCTTGCGACATCTCCGTGAGAATTTTAAAAAGGTTATACGTAGATTATGAATTGGTGATGTGGAGTTTCTTTGCCAAAAAATGTATATAGCTGGAAACAATATTTCAGATAGTGCGGTCTGTGTGTCTGCAGTACATGTATTCATTTATGTCTTATTTTTCCTTTTGTATTATGCTATAGTAGATATTTCATTTCTCTGTATCTATCTTGGAACTTTATTGTATTGCACTATTTGGATAATCCTCTAAGTGTTTGGACACAAGTAACAGCTCTAGTATGCATATCCTTGATGACTTGAATATGCTAAATATTAACTCCTCTCTTTTCTACTCTCCAAAAAACTTCTCATGGAAATTTATCACATGCTTTCCCTAAATCAACAAATATGATACTTAAATCCTCCTTCCTCCCTCTATACTATTCCATCAAACCTCTTAACAAATGTATTACATACATAGTAAGAACATACATAACATAAAGCAAAAAAGATAATGGATTAAAAATAATCTTTGATGTTATCCAATTGAAATAGAAAAATATATTGTTAATCCTTTATGTGTTTGGACACAAGTAATAGCTCTAGTATACATACTCTTAATGACTTGATTATGCCTAATATTAACTCTTCTCTTTTATACAACTCTCCAAAAAACTTCTCTTAGAACTTTATCACATGTTTTCTCTAAATAAACAAATACCATATGTAAATCCCCTATACTTCTCTCTAAACGTCTTCACAATTAACCAAAAAATGTTGAGTTGTCGCTCTTTAACAGCGACTACTGCAGACGTTATATAAGTCGCTTAATGGATTCTCTATTACAGTTCGTTTAAGCGCTATTCCCAAATTGCAGAGTTTTGCCACGTTTGACATTTGAGTTTCATTTATTAAATGACTATACTTATAACTAAATTTTTTTAAAGATACTTAAATTACTAATTATATTTTAAACCATATTTATTTTAAAAATTTCCCCTCTTATGACAATCATAAGCTTACATGTGACTGCCTTAAATAAAATTTCACACAAAATGGCAACAAATCATCCGATCAACTTAATAATCATAAATGTTCCCAAAAAAAAACTTTTCCGAATATTCTAATCGAATTATGTGACAGAACCTTTAGGTGTGTAAACAAGCCGAATTTGAGCAAGTCAAACTTTTATTTGTGTTCAGCTCATTTTAAAATTGATTTGTTCGTGTTCAACTTGTGTTCAAAATGGCTCGAAATTTCAGTATTCGTGTTCAGCTCGAATTGTTTGAAATGGCTCATATAAGCTCGAAATGGCTCGAAATGCAATAATCAAAAAATCTGTAAGAGAGAAGATTCAAACTTTGGTCTATCTTTAGAATAACAAAAACTTTAACTATTAAATCATACTTGTAGCTATACTATATATATTATTTTAGTTCGAGTTAAATTGAGTCAGACGATCGAACAAGGATTGTTTGTTCGACTCGTTTATAAATTGAGTTTAAAATATTTGTTAGTGTTCGGTTCATTTGGTTAACGAATTACGCTACTTAACGAAATGTTTAAATAATGAACTTTTTAAATCGAATAAAACGATCAACGGGATTGCTCATATTCTAGAGTGAAATATTTATTCGATGATTTTAATAAATGATTGTTACGATATTTAATCAGATAAATATCAGCTCTTCACAAATAATGAATTTTTTTGATAGTCTTAAAGAATCTTAATAACTTCTCTACTTCAATGACGTAGCAGCAGTGAAACTAAATAAAATTATTTTTCAGCATGAATCTCAAAGCATTTTCAAAGGAATTTTTTTTTTTTTTTTTTGGGAAAAATTGAGGGCAGAAGCCTAATTTCATTCCAAAAAGTATTACAAAAGATCTAATGAAAGAAAAATTTAGGGATCAAAGTTTAAAAATAAAAACAGAACTAATGTAATAATAGAAAGGGCCCTGGACTCAAACTCAGTTGGCCACTCCAGTATCGCACACTGTTACCAGATAAAGCGAATTTTCAAAGCAGTGTTGCAAACCTACTGCATAAGATCTTCGGCTACACGTGGTCAAATTTTGTTGACGCCAGCAAATACGTCATCTAACGATGACGTCTGAAGACCCACCCAAGCCATGTACTATTCTTTCCACTATAAATAGCAGCCCTGTGCCTACCGGCTTAACCAATTCTCTCTAAATCTCAATCGAAAAAAAAGAAATCCCTAATGTGTCCCACCGGTCGCCACTTAGACCGAAACCTAGCCGCCCAATCGCAGGAAGTCCGGCCGGCCTTCGATGTCCTTGACGCCGACCGTGACGGTCGAATCAGCAGAGACGACCTCCGCGCATTCTTTCCAACCGCTTCCAATGATGTCATCTCGGCTATGATCTCTGCCGCCGACGCCGACCGAAACGGTTTCGTTGAGTTCGAGGAATTCGAGCGCATTCTCCCCGCCGGCGGCGGTGAGGGAATCATGGATGAGGCCTTCCGCATGATGGACCGCGACGGCGACGGGAGAGTCGGGTTCGAGGATTTGAAGGCTTATCTGAGGTGGGTGGGAATGCCCGCCGACGACAAAGACGTGCGAGAGATGATCTGTTCTGGCGGCTGCGACGAGGTCTCCGGCGTTGGATTTGATGATCTTCTGCGAATCCTGGCCGTTGATTCTGGCAGGAGCGGCTAGTGACGGATTTGGGCGGCAGATGGAATGAGTTTATTGCCATGGTTGAGATCGTTGAACGAATTGTCTGCTGGAATTCTGGTCTATAATTTTGAATATTATTAGCGTAATTGTAGTTTATAAAAATTAGTGTGTTGCGTTGTGTTATCAGCGTAGAGAATTTATGATATTAATTTGTCAATTCGAAGTGCATCTCGCAATTTATTTTTATTCAAACAAAAATAGTGCCATAATTTAAAGAGATCCCGACGTCATCTTGGTTGTCAAGAGCTCTATTATAATTTATTTTTGTGACTGCGCTTATGCCTATTTGTCAGCTCCTATTCCATTGCCCCCACTTTGTTGCGGCAATTTTTTTAAGTTGAGTGCGGTTAGAATCTGAATTAGGTAATTAAGTATTAATAAAAAAAATTTAAAATAGATAGCCCAATCAAAATATGGACGTCGCAATGAGTGCCGAGTAATCGGCGGCTGATAGCCGGCCACCCATTTGGCGACGGCTTAATATTAGAGCTGGGCCGCCTACTAAGGATTGCCCCGAAGATAGGCCGACGATCGGCCTATCTCCTCGGTTTTGCTCGATTCGCCTCAAACTCGCTGCTCAGGGAATTCACCAACCTCACCACGCCCTCCCCCCTCTTGGAACTTCTGGCCGTAGATCTGCCGTCAGCGCTGCCCGCGTATTCTAGAAACTTTTGTTTTACGATTTGCTTTGACGTTTAACTACTTCCCTCTCATTTACCAGAAGTCAACTTAGCTTTCTGACGATTCAGCTCCATTTCATTTGAGGAAAATTCCCTTTGGATTCTACATTTTTAGCGACATCCGTGCTTCTAAACACACAAGAAATCACTTTATTTATCAATTTATTTGGTGTTAAGTGAAGTAGATTAATTGGTGTTTTAATATAAAATTCTCATTATTCATATAACTTGTTTTGCAAGAATGAATAGAGAATTTGTTTGATTCTTTTCTATGGAACCGGTATCGATGAGCAATTGAGTTATGGGAGAAAATCATCCAAGATGTCCCACAGATCTTACTAATCAAGAACGAATTACGAGAAGCACATTGATCGCGCCACACCAATGCGTTATCCGTGGTATATATCATATCGACGATGAAGTTTGCAAAGTTACACTGAAACTTCCGTCGATGGGTTGTATGTTGAAGTGGAAGATGTTAATATTGTATCCACATCACCGATCCGTAGTAAGGTCGAAAATACGCTAACACATACAGCGATTTCATCGCAGCACCTCCGGATACAACGCAGCTGATGAGTTGATTCTCGCGTAAGATATATCGTCATAATTTATCCGATTATCAGTAATAATTAATATGATAATTAGTCAACTTATAAGTGTGGCATGATGACGCCGTCACCGTCGGATGAACCGTATGGCCTCGTAGAGACGGAGGGTATGAAAATCGACCATGAGTAATTCGCAAATAGTGATGATAATGATGATGAGTGTTACATTACCGCATCAGAATATATACATAATCTAAAAAAATCACACATTTTGCAATATCGTGAGAGTCATATGTTACAAACCAGATGTATGTAAAACTACGAGTCAATGGGGACAATGATGCTTACTTTGATGCCATCCGTGCGCTAAAAGATAAATTGAAATTTCAAACGACATCATTGTGAAGGTATGTAAAGTAAACGAGTAATTTGCTATTGCTATCTTAAAACATTTTATATCAAGATGCGCAAATAAACTATTAGATATGCTAATACATTTTCGCCATAATTATACTTATTAAAATCTAAGAAAATTTAAATATATATATATATAGCACATAATTCTTATGATTTATAAAAGACTTTTCCATGCATCATAAGGTGCATTTCACTTCAAAAAATAAAAAAATGGTGCTATTTTTGATGTAATATTAAAAAATTATGTGTTATTTATGTAAATATAAAAGTTTAGATGTTAGATATATAAATATATAAGAATTGTGTGCTATGTATATCAATGCCCCTAAAATATTATGGTTTAGGTATATCTATGTAATAGTTTAGTTTTCTTAAGATTTTAGTTATATTGTCTAATAGTAATAATTGTATCAAAAGTTAATAAGATGCATCAAATTAAAACACATGTCATAAAATAGCCTCATCCTGATACAAAATGTATTAATCAAATTAATTTTTAATCACACCACCATGCATCCTAAATTTCATGGCACCAAAACCAATCTTCTTGCACACTACGCTGTTTCTCATATAAAAATAGCCACCAGCACATTGCTCATAAATGAAAAAAATAACTTCTTATAAGGATACACACAATACAAGTAACTTAACAATCTATTAATTTGTCTACATAATGTACATTTGAACTAGACCAAACTGAAATACACTCACATTTAAAGACTTTTCCTCATCATGATTGTTATTAATATGCTTCTCTTTAATGCTTCAATACAAGTTGTTAATACAAACGGTCCCTTTTTACTTTGATTTCTTAGTCTCAAATGGTCACACTCTCTCAAGGAAACCATTGATAGAGAAAGCTTCCAAGTTATCGGCGAATTAATCGGGAAAGAAAGAATCCAAATGCCGGAAAAACAAAAGTTTCTATCGAATACCTAGACAGGCAAATTGGTAGTCACACCAGCCGGAAGTTCGAGAGGGGAGGACGCGTTCTGGATGGCCTGACCCTAATGATAGGGGATTTCGAATCAAAAGAGATAGGTCGATTATGATATCTAAGATACATGACGCGACTGAGTCAATCGCCCAATTAATATGACCGACTGATTGAGAGAAATTAATTGACATACCACTTTTCATGACGGCCACAGCTGGAACCGACAATAAAATTAAGCGACTATAATTCTTAAATTTTTTTATTAATACTTAATTAGCTAATTCAAATTCTAATCGCACTCAATTTAAAAAAATTATCCTTTGTTGCATGGTCCTCCTTTCTCCTCCTTTTTTTGGTTTCCTCTACTCCTCCCTTACCTCCAGCCGAGGCCATGAGAAATATCTCAACTTGAGACTTTCTCTTTCCTTCGAAAGTCTTTTCACCGAGTAACACTTCTCTTTCCACAAAATCCTCCTCTGGAATCTGCTATAAGATATAACGAGTTACTGCTAGCATGTAAGGCCCTTTTAACTCTTGTAACTTCTTTCTTTATTAGTCTTGCCAGCTTTCAACTTTTAACCCTCTCCTTAATATTTTATTTCCCTTTTTAGTCCTCTTCTTGAAATTTGTCCTATTCTCTGGACTCAATCTCTTCTTTGTTCATGCCCCTCCTTCAATCATGAGTCATGACCTGAATTAGAAAGTGTATTCACAAATCCAAACTCTGCTTCAAAAGACTTTTCTTATGAGTTTTGTTCAAAGTTCTGATGGTTTTGTTTCTCTCTCATGAGAAACACTTCGTTGGCTCGGAAGGTTGGAAACTTAAACTTATACTGGTGGATATTCGCTAAGAAAGCGTTCTTTTATGATGTGCTCCTTGACTTCGTGAAGAAGGCTTGACCCTAAATGAAAGTATCTTTTTTTTTTTAATGTTTTTTGGCTAAGCAGATTTTGGTCTAGTTTGTATGGCAGACCTTTGAATTTTATTCGAAAAATCTTTTATTATGCAAAAGCTTTTGACAGATTATTTGTTCAAGTTGCTAGTGGCCCCGCTATCGGAAGAATTATGCCTTTAGCCCCAAATGCTCAGTTTCTTAAAGTTGTTATTGACTAGAAGTTCACTCCATGCCCTATTGTAGTTCCGCCGATTCTTCTTATCCTTTGACCCTCAATATAGAGAGAGATTTTTGGATGGGAATGAAGTATTGGATATTTTGTTTCTTAGTATAAAGTGAGTACATATAGTACTCATTATGTAGTATGAAATAAACTACACAAATATGTTGTCAATATATAATGAGTACACAATCATATACTCATGTTATCTTTATATAGAGCTACATATATGATTCACACCTAATAAATTCTTTGGTTATAACAGCCCTTGAAGAATTTTTTTTCTCTCTCCGAGGTTGCAATAGTGTTGCAAATCTATTAGAAGATAAGGTCTCCCTTTTATGCTTCTTAGCAATACAGTCATTTTCTCTTCGCTTACTCCTAATGTTTGGGCCTCTATCAACCCCAAAAACTAGGTCATTATGATGAGGCTTTTCCTTACCTTATAAACATAATAATTGTCCCCTTCTATTATGGATGTGGGATTAAATCCAACAATCTCTCGCTTCATATATTGGGCCATGGAACCTGTTCATCCATGCCCAGTATCAAAGAGATCAATTAGGCTGGCCTTACCCAAGGGCCAACCAAATTGATATGAAATATCAAACAGACTCCCCCTTAAATATAGTTGTGGACTGCCTTACATCTATATTAATCTCGAACTATAGGTGCCACATATAGACCTATTGGACAAATTAAAACACACACACTTACCAATAGGAGCTAGCACAACTTGGGTTCTCATACCAATTATTAAGATGAGGGCCTCTCTCAACCCCAAAAGCTAGCTCGTCAAGGTGAAGCTATCCCTTGTCTTATAAACATAATAATTGCCTCTTCCACTATCAATGTGAGATTAAATCCCAACACCTAATTCTTGGGCCTCCACATTGTCTCCTAATAATCTTGTTCACCTCTCTTCTCTGAGGATTCCTAAAATTATCCTCGGTCTTCATTCTAATGATATCTTATCATAATTATTGAATATTCATTTCAAAATTATTTGCTTACACAATTAGTCATGAACATTACAAATTTTAATAAAAAGTTCAAAGTCATCCCCACCCCATTAGGTTTGTAAGTGAAAAAGTGCACAAATTGAATAGCTCGGTACTCATTCATATAATGATCAATTATATTTATTTATTTGTTTTTTTTTACAAAATTGAATAAGCTTAAATAAAATTTTAAAAGCTTGTCACATAAATGAATAAGTTTGAACACTAACTTATTTGTTGAGTATAATCATTTGTTATTTAAAAAGTAATTTGTATAAAATACCATAAAATACTCATTTATTGATGAATTGATTTTTTTTATTTGATGACTTATTATATATTATTGTATCAATTTTTTAGTATTTAACCTTTTTAAAATTTATATATATAATAGGTTGATATGATAAAAATATCAAATAAATAATTGAATTTTTAGAAATAAACTTTTTGTTATTAATATTTAAACTTTACTAATTCACTTAAATATCACTGATAAATTATGTCAATTTTTATTAAAACTTATAACTCTAATTACGTCTACTAATTAGATTATTAATTAAAATTGTTAGCATTAGATAAATAATTTATTAGCCTAACTCAATTTTAGCTTGAATTTAATAAGAAATTTAAAAAAAAAAAAGTTTGAATAGGAATTTAAATTTTGAAAAAAAAATTTATAATTTGGATCATATTTAAGTTGATTTGAGCTTGATAAATAAATAAATAAATTGGCTTAAATAATGTAATACTTGGCTTAACTTGTTTATTTATGTTTTTAAGGGTTAACTCAAGGAATATAGTGAGAAATTTGTCAAGGACCTTTCTAACTCTATTATAGCTTGTACTTAAGATTAAACTAAGCTACATTACCTTATTGATTCCAATCATACTAACTTAACCTCCACTAAACAATTAATGACAATGATAATAGGCTTTCAATGTTCTTTGAGCTTCAGGAATAGAGGGATAAAGCTAAGTGTTTAGCTAATAGGCAAGACAACCTTCAATTTCTCTTTGCAATAATTAGAAGACATAATAATTTTAATTTAGTTCAAGTGATTTATATTTTTAAGGGTGTTTCTCCTCTTATATTGATGATGGTGTTTTTTTTATCATATTTGATTATTTTTTTAGTATTTGTTCTCATCCACTACTCACTATTCCTCATAAGTTTAGCTTATTTTTGATAGTTGCTCTATTACTCCACATATATTTATTGGCCTCATCTCTATTATTCAAATAAGAAAATTAATAAGGTGGTATTCTTGACCCCTAAATATTTAGCATTTGGGTATAATGGTAATCCATTTGATATCTTCTTCCCATCTTGGATATGATTGCAAGTGATGTTTGCATTATTATTAAGCATTTCTTTCTTATAATAAGTTACCTAACTAGACTAAGGTTACTATCATTGCTGTCATCATCTTCACAACATCTTTTATTTTAAGTCATTTTTTAAAACTTTTTTATGAGTTTATTGTCAAGTTGCTAGACAATAAAATTAAAAATATGATGTCATTTGTGACCCATCAGCAGGATGGATCCAAAAACTATTCTCAGAGGGGGCACAATAAGATAAAAATGATAATACACTTTTATATAAAATATGAATATTTTATTTATTATTTTATGTAAGTATTTTTATTAATCACAATTGAAACCAACCAAACATACTACAAAGTCAATCTACATTTAACCTTTTTTTTCATCAAATTTTATTATGGGCATACTAAGGTAGAAATTAGAAAATTTTATAAATTAAATATACAAAAGCATTACAATACATTAATTACATCTATAATTTCCTAAAGACTTTAGAGAATCAATTGCATATCGACACAGTGGATTGGATAGTGAGGAGTGCGGTGGAGCTACGAACTCGGACTCGGAGAACTAAGCTAAGAACGCGTGATGTCAGTGGTAACACAAGACTCAAACGAGAGAAATAGGAAATCGAAAAAATTAAAGGCATTGTTTGGTTGTAGGATTTAAGTCAGATTTAACTTAAATCTAGCCAAACTATGTTGTAGTACAAGTTAAGGCTCTTTTTGGTACAGTGTTTTCCTAGTTTTTCCATTTTATAAAACATAAATAATTTTTTAGAGATTTGTTTGGTAAATCAATTTTTTAGAAAGCACGATCTGAAAAACTTGGTTTAAATATCATTTCGAAACACTATTTTGTAATTCTATTTTGATTATCGTATGTGTTTTGTTCTTACAAAATATCATAATTAACCCTCAGGATCTCACTATTATTTCTTCCATTTTCATCTCCTCCAACACTTTTTTTTTTCTTTATCTCTACGGCTACTCACTTTCTCTTTTTTAGCAATAAATTAAAAATATGATGTCATTTGTGACCCATCAGCAGGGACGGATCCAAAACTATTATGAGAGGTACAATAAGATAAAAATAATAATACACTTTTATATAAAATATGAGTAAGTATTTTTATTAATCACAATTGAAACCAACTAAACATGCTACAAAGTCAATCTACATTTAACCTTTTTTTTCATCCAATTTTATTATGGGCATACTAAGGTAGAAATTAGAAAATTTTATAAATTAAATATACAAAAACATTACAATACATCAATTACATATATAATTTCCTAAAGACTTTAGAGAATCAATTGCATATCGAATTGGTTTGATCGTGATTAATAGACTAGTGAGGTCTGGAGTCTTGACTCGAAAAAAGCAAGAAGCGATGTAATAAATTTAACTAAGAGACTCAAACGAAAAATAAATTGAAAAACTAAAGGCATTGTTTGGTTGTAGGATTTAAGTCAGATTTAACTTAAATCTAGCCAAACTATATTGTAGTACATGTTAAGGCTCTTTTTGGTACAGTGTTTTCCCAGTTTTTTCATTTTATATAACAAATAATTTTTTAGAGATTTGTTTGGTAAATCAATTTTTAGAAAGCCCGATTTGAAAATTTTGGTTTAAATATCATTTAGAAATACTATTTTGCAATTCTATTTTGATTATCGTATGTATTTTGTTCTTTCAAAATATCATAATTAACCCTCAGGATTTCACTATTAACTCTCTCTATATATTTTTGAATAATATAGCTTAATTTAATTATTATATATGTTATAAATTTAGTAGATGAATAAAAACTCTTTTGGATTAAAAAAAATAAGTGGAATTTGTGTTTATTGGTTAAACCTTGCTAATTTTATGTTTGAGTTATTATTTACATGTATCTCAAAATCAAATGTCATTAGTAATCTTATCTTTCTCCATGATGGGATATGTAGGTAGTCAACTATTATCCTATTCAAGGTAATTTTTATTTTTATTAATAAAACTTGTATGTTTGAAAAGTAGAAAAATCTTCCCTCTCATTATCCAAGATATTATAAAGCCCAAGCCTTACAATACTTCATGATCAAGTCTATTAAATCCTAAACTCTAGCTTTTCTACACCTCCAAATAATTCTCTCTCTAAGGTTATCTCTAGTCCTCCACATAAAAATCCCCTTAAGAGAAAATCCTAACACTAATTCACTTCAAAAGCTTTCTACATTCCATCTTACATTATAATAAGAAAGATATGCTTTCTTTCACAACAAGAATTCTTTTTCAATGAGATTGATCGACCATTAAAACTTGTCTATAACTTTCACATAATAATTTAATTAACTTTCATTTATAACTAATTATAAGTGCTTATATTTACTAAAAAATTTCATACTATTTTCAATATATTAAGCAAAAAATAGCAAATTTCTTATTCAATATAGAGTTGTTGCCGAGACTTAATGTATTTTTGTAGTGTTATTATTTGTGACATTTGCTCATTATTATAATTATATATACATGTGATAATATTATTATGAGTAATGATGCACTCAAATATTGTAATTTTGTTATTCATTATTGTTGCGTGCAAGAAGATTCGTATTAGAGAGTGAGAATTTAATGACTTAGTATTGCACGAAAATTTCATACATAGCGTAAAGAATAGTTCGAAGGACACCAAGATTTTTACGTGGAAAATCCAATAAGGGAAAAACTATGGGGGCTAGCCCACTTGAAATAATTTTACTATATCAGTATTTATAATTGTTATCATGTCTCTAAAGTTGGAGAGTCTAAGTTTAGAAGTTTTGTTTTGAAAAAAAATTTTGGATTAGTGACAAAGGCTTCACTTGAGATGGAATCGATCCGATGATGATAAATGAGCGATAAATCAGTCCCCCAGAATGGCGATCCGACGATGGTGGTTTGGCGCATCGGCGCTTTGGTGGCAATTGACCCCGATATATGATATGATGATAATGATGGTCCGATGATGGCCGACGGTGACCGAGCTGCCGATTCGGCCGGCAATTGACTGCAGTGGCACTCAATGATCTGACGACAATGGTTGGAAGGTGATGGTGATTCCGACAATGATCCAAGACGATCGGCAATTGGCGGTGACTACGGCTGGTAGCGATGATCGGCGACGATAATTGGATGGTTGTTTAGTGGTGATGAAAGCTGACAACGACGACGATGGTGAGATTTTGATTATGCTACAGGATTCTCCAAGTATCAGAGTTATCTCTACTCTCCAGCTTAGGTCCCCTCATATAAAGAATGAGAAGCTATCTATAGATTATGGGAGTGACATTTCTTATAAATACAAGCAAAATCCAAATTACTTTATCAAATGGCTCAAAATGATCTCCTTGATCATGAGATATATTTTAAGAATTTGAATGCTTAAATAAAGTCAGAATTAAGAGATATTGGCTCGTTAGATTTGTCTCATTGAGACATTCAATTTGATTATAAACATGTTATATTTGGAAGCTATTCAAAGATCTAAATGATATTTCAAAGTTTTCAATTATATTTTAAGTGCGTGATGTGAGCTAGTCTGGACTCAAGATCAGATTGCTTCTTATCCCATCAATGTATTTATATCGGCTCTATGATGATCAAAAAAGTATTTCAAAGTTTAAAATTTTGATCCTAAGAGATGTTCAATAACACATACATCAAGATTCATACTTGAACTTAAGAATTTTACAATGACATATCAGTTATGATGCCATTATTGCAACTTGTTCAATATTGCAAGTGGTGGTGTAAAATGCTAACCTATATATGTTATTTTTTAAAAAAATTATGGGTCATTAATGAAAATTTCACATATAGGATGATATGATTTGCCAAGTTTATGACAAAAAATTCTGTTGGTGGTCATTTATATCACAATTAAATCTGTTGATCTTAATGAATGAATATCCTTAATAAAATATTTTATAATAAAAAATTTATAGTTTATAATAGATTTTCCATCATTCAATTTTATTTATGACTACAAGTCCATCAAGATTATAATGAATTCTCTATCTTAAGTTATTATTAACATATATTTTTTCATCACAATTTTGATTAAGATGTATTTTGAAGAAAGGTTTTATCAGCATATTTTACTTAGAAGAATTTTATCAACACCAACATCTCCATAGCAAACTACATCAAAAATAAAATTTAGATGCAATTTTCTCAAAAAATATATGAAAAATTATATCAAAATCAGTCAATTTTTTTATTGTATCTATTTTTAGGTGCAACATTTTTTTCTCCATTAGCAATATATTATTAAGAGAGCTCGTGATTTTGTAGCATATAGAGATTATAATAGATCAAAAAAATACATGATATTACGTGCAAATTGGGTCGCCTCGTCACATTCAAAAATAAATCCAAACTCTCTAAAGAGTTTAATGGATTTGCTGGACCGATTTTAATTGAGCGGTGCGATAAAACAAGTATAAAACTCTTCGGAGTTGTTTTGCTACAAACATGATTTAATTCAAATAGAGTTTAATAAATCCTACCAAAACTAAATTCTACAAACTATTTCATATGCTGATGGTTAAATTAAGTTAAATCCTAATGAATTGTTTTGTTAGTTCATGATTTAAGTTAGTTAGGTAAAATAATATTTTAGTAATATGTATATAAAGGTTATGTTTTATTATTTTTAGTATATTTCACAATAATATATTAATTGATCATAGGTTAATAAAATAAATTAACTAAATTAAATTAAGTTAAGATTAACTTCAATTTAATAATATCATTCATAATCATTAATTAATAAAATATATAATTTGTTAAAATTAAAAATTGTAATTACATTAATTAAAATAAAGTTTGATATAATATTTTACTTAATTATTAATTAAAAGTTAATGTAATACAATATTTTATTTAATTATTAAAGCATTGTATGATTAAATTAAATCATAAAACAATATTAATTTAAGTAATTTAGTATCTTTGAATTTTTTTTTTTACTTTAGTTTCCTTCGCTTCGCCTTCCCTCTTATACTTGAATCAGTCAAAAATAAAGAGTGACGGGAGCTCTCGGTAGCGAAGGAATCGATGGGATTTTGGTGTTCGAAATCATCATCTTTCTCCCCTTCCACTCCCTTTTCACCTAAAATCATCGAGGAAAACAAGTGATAATCTGCCAAGGTAATCATCGGTCTTTCCTCTCAGCCCTTTTTGCACGCACTTCATTTCCCTTAAATCCGCCTACCTTTAGAAAATCTGGATTTAATCATGCCAAAGTGGCTTTTAGCCGATCACATAAAGTTAAGGCTATCAAAAAATTCGTTGTTTCAATATTTTATATTCCTCGTTCGTTAATTAAATAAGGAAGCAATAAATATTTCAACCTCGATTTATAAACGAGCCGAACATAAATAATTATTTATTTTATCGTGTTCGACTTGATTTATCTTAAAATAAAAAATTATATACATATCATAGTTGCAATCATAATTTAGTGATTTAAAATTTTTGTTATTCAAAAGATTGATTTAAACTCTACTAACGAATTTTTTGATTATTATATTTCGGCCATTTCAATTAAAATGACATATATATATATATATATATATATATATATATATATATATATATATATATATATATATTAAAATTTTGAGCCATTTCAAATACGAACAAGAATTCGGCAGCTCAAACTCTGCTCATTTAAACCCTTACATAAAGCAATGGATTTAACTTGCCCCAAAATGCCATTTGATTGAATTTAAATTAAATCTGATTAAATCCTGCAATCAAATTGCCCCTTCGCTTCTGTTATTTAGTCGGGCCAGTAGGTCACGTCCCCCACTATAGCTCAATTGAAATTATAAAACTTCAATCAGGTTAATATTTTGATTATAAATTTATTAAAATCTAATATATTACTCAAAATTTTACTAGTTGAAGCATGAATCTTAATATTAAAAGTAATCTGATTTTGAGTGAGAGCTGACTTAAAATATAATTGAAAACTTTGGGATATCGATATCTAAATATAAAATATAAAACGCTTATACAAATTGAGCGTCACGCCGGATCTAACAAGTCTAAGATCTCTTAATTTTGACTTCATTTGAGCATTCAAATACTTAAAATATATCAGATGATCGAAGGAATCATTTTGAGTCGTCCGATGGAGTGGTTTTAGATTTTACCTGTATTTATAGAAATGTCACTCTCATAATCTATAACTAGCTCATCATTCTTCACATGAGAGGGAGGAAGCTAAAGAAATGAGAGAGCTATGAGATTCGAAAATTCAAAGCATAATCGAGCACCTACCGATTTTCATGGATCATCGCCAACCATCGCGAGCCAGCCAAGACACGGTTGGCCGTCGATCACCGACCGGTGCCATACCGATATCACCACCGACCGGTTGCCAACCACTGCGCACCACTTGCCGTCTCTATCGTACCACTGCCGATCGCTGCCGGCCACCGCTGCTGACCTTGCCGACTATACCGCTTATCGACGGCGCTAATGCCGCTGATTACCTCCGCTCCACCACCAACGGATCATCACTGGCCACCACGGTTGATCCTACCGACCGCTCCATCACCACTGACAATCACGGATTATCGCGGCTAACGCCGGCCACGTCACTTGGTACGCCACTACCATCGGCACTCATTTGCCGCACTATCGCGCTCATGCGCCACCGCCGGCATATCAGAACTGACATCGCTGCCATCTACCCGACCACCACTATCGCTGACCGTTCTGCCGGCTACCACTACTATTGTATTTATCGCGGTGGTGGTTGCCGCGGCGCCCGACCACATGTATTATCGCCGCCGCCATCGATCCACCGCTACCGCCACCATCCGACTTGAATCACATGACCGCCGCTCACCATTGCCAGCCACTAATCGCCATTGATCATCTTCGATGGTAGAATCATCGACTACCATCAAGTCGCCTTTGTCAATCAAAGTTTGTCACAAAACTTACTGCTATTCTTCTCCAACTTGAGAAATGATAATAAATAAAACGATATAATAAAATTATTTATAAGTGGTTTTTTCCTTTCTTGAGTTTTCCACATAAAATTTTATATTCTCAAACTTCTTTGTATGAAACTTTACGATGATAGATATCTCCTACTACCGATTTAAATCTTCAACAACACAACCAATATTCATAAAAATCTAAAATAATTTAATGAATTTCTAATTTGATTTAGAATATTTTTAGGATCCAAAAAATAACATAAGTCTTTAAAATCATTCATTCTCTTCTAAGAAATTTACATACATAACATACAATTTTGTGTATATATATATTTAACATCTAAAGTTTGATATCTATATATATATATATATACCATCTTTTTTTTGCTTAAAAAGTTACATTTTATTTTTAAAATTAATAAAAGTGTTATTTATGATATAATATTAAGAATTTGAGTGTTATATATATAATTATTAAATTTTAGGTATTATATGTGTAAATATATAAGAATTGTGTGATTTATATTTAAATGTCTCAAAAATAAACGATTGATGTATTCACCTTCTTATTTTACTTCATAAATCAAATTTATAAAATTCTAAATTTACCAAATAAAAGTTTGAGTTATATATTTTTCTATTCCTAAAAGTTTTTTATGATTTAAAATTATTTATTTGTTTTATTTTAAAAAATTTTGTGAGATATTTCAAAAATATATTCAAATGAGTATTAAAATTAAAATTTACTATAAGCAAAAAATACTAAATAAATGAAGCCCTAATCTCTATCGAGGTTGGCGATATTTTCAAATAAGCATGCTGAAGTACAAAAATGATTTCAACTAAATAAATAAATATATATATATATATATATATATATATATAATATATATATATATATATATATATATATATATATATATATATATATATATATATATATATATATATATATATTCATCGTTTTTTAAAATATATATTTTAATTATAAACAATCAAATAAGCAAAGCACATTTTTCACGTCGACGATAGCGGCCATTTTTTGCCTTGTCATACAGCTTTGCACGGATCAGTAAGGAAGATTTATATATATATATTATAATTTATATATATTTATATATTAAATATTTATTTATCTATTATTTTCTTTATTTAAAAAATTTATTTTATTTTAAAAAAGTGAATGAAAATATATAAGAATTGTAAATATATAAGAATTGTAATTAAAAATTAAAAATTAGATATTTGATTTGTAAATATATAAAATTGTATGATATGTGTATAAATCTTTCTTTTTTAATATTTTAAAAAAATAAATACATTATTTGTTCTTATGCTGCTTTATTATTATTATTTTTTAACTTATTAGACGATTCGATAAGTTAAGGAATTAAATAAGGAGAAAATTTCATATGCTGGGAATTAAATAAGGAAAAAAAATTACATGATTGATAACATTAAACATCTATGCTAGAGATGAGCTCACGCGTGATCACATCTTCTCAATTTTCTGCAAAATAGTAAGAAATTTTTTTTTGTGATTTCAAATAAATTTAATGATGAATTCGGACATATAATTAATGTATTTTTTTAAAATTTATAAATCAAGTATGAATCTCAAGTTAAAATGTATATATAATTAAATTAAATGACTTATTGAGATGAGTCCATTAACGTCAAGTTTAAGTCAAATCGAAATTCAAATAAAGTTAATTTTAAAAACATAATAAGATCCATAAAATTAATTGGATGGTCAAGTAATATACAAATTTGAAGTAATTATAATCGATTCAAGTGGCTCTACGAAAAGAATCCAACGAGCTCAAGATCACTCAAATCAAATGTCATTTGCTATTTACAATTAAATGAATCGATATGAATTGTTCGATGGAGTGTTTTGAGATTTTTGCTACAATCACCAAAATACCCATCTTAGAATCGTATAAATAAGATCTTATTCTTGTCACGAGGGGGAGGAGCTTGGAGAGAAAACTATAAGAGAACTTGAAAGTCGTAAAAATACAGAAGAAAGTTCACACATCACTACAAAGATCACGACCACCGCCTACTAATGTCAATACAAATAATCGCACCAACTTCTATCACATAGCCATTTTTTAAAACTCCAATTTTTTTGATTTCTCAAATACAACATTGAAATCTCATAATGGGAAAAATTAAAACTTTGTAATTCAAGGTATGATGAAATATTTTAGTTGGGCTAGACTGTATAGTTTTTTTCACCTTTTTATGAGATTTTCAATATAAAATTTTTTATATCTTTTATTTTATTCTCTATTATATCTATGTGGAGTGTACTATCGTGTAAAATTAAGACGTAAAATTACTCTAACGTTATGAAGTTTCTAACATGCAACAATAATATATAAAAATTTTAAGCATAAATTTTTTTTGTTAACAGCTTAATAAGATTGATTGCTAGTAAGAAATATTTCAAATAATATAGTGGAGAACTATAACGCAAATCTCAAAGCAGATGGGAGGAGAGAACACGAAACACAGGGATCTCATGATCAAATTTCAGATTAGTGGCGCCAATGAACATGTAGGATAAGTCCAACAATTTTGATGCATTCTTATATATTTTCATAATATAAAATTATATGATATTAATCTATAAATAAATTAAAATACGAAAATATTTAATATAAAGTGAATTATAAAAACAATAATATATAATCAATCTAATAGATATCACTAAATTTTATTTTTAATTCTATAAAATACCGCTAATCAAAAATCTTAATATCAAAAAAAACGATTGTATAAATTAAAAATAAATATCCTCAATCTTTGATATCAATTACATCCTAAAATAAATTTTAAATATAGAGTGTTTATAATAAATCGAAATGACTAACGAAATAAGATCTCATAATTGACTTCATTTGGGCATCCAAATGCTCAAAATACATCAAAAGATCGAAAACCATTCTAAGCCGTATCAAGAGGAGTGGCACGACTTTGCATAAATTGAAACGCCCCTCCCATCTATAAATAACTCCATCCCTCACAGTGGAGAGCTGGGAAAGGAAAACAAGAAGAGGAGCCACCGCCAAGGCCGCCAACCACCATCGCCACCGCTGATCACAGTAAGCAAGGAAGAAGAGGAAGAATCCAAACAAAGAAGAGGAAAAGCACAAGGAGAAGAAGCTCAAGATCCTCCAAGCATACACCCTCGCCATGGCCATCAACCACCATCATCGCTAATAGTAGATCTCCACCTATTACAAGAACTATTACAAGACATCATTGTTACAGTTGGTCCTCTCATATGCAATTTAATCAGAATCGAAGACTTTGTACTCAAATGATACATAAAGTTTTTATGGCAGCCCGTGGTTTTTCCCCTTGAGGTTTTCACGTTAAAACAGGTCTTTGTTCGCCATTAATACCCGCGACTAATCGACAACAAGGCGAAACTTTCACTCTCACCGCAAGGTAAAGACGCAATCACCTCATGGATGTTGATTCATTATTTCATCAGAAAGAATCAAGTTTTCCAACAAGATCAAAACCACCATCGGGTGGAGCATTCAAGCTTTTAAAGAACGCAAGAAGAATGAAGATTCATCAAACTCCTTCGATTCCAGAACGGGGCAACTCTTAATCTCAAAAGTTAAGAACACCAATGAAAAGGCAAAGATCAAAAAAACTCGCTACAAGCTCATATAAACTATTCGAACCAGTTAACGTCATCAGTAAAACACCGACTAACAACCCAGATAGTCAAAACGCCCTTGTGGACTCTTCCATATCAACGATCGAAAAAACACTGATTAACAACCGTGATAGTCAAAACGCGTGGACTCAAGGATCTTCCAGACGCAGATATCGAGTAAAAGCACAAACAACCTGTGAAAGGTCAAAACGCTCAGACCTCTTCCATACGGCAGCCATCAGAAATTGACTAACAACCTGGATAGTCAAACGCCCTTGTGGATCTGCGATCTTCCAGACGCAATGCCATCGAGCAAAGTTCGACAAACAACCTGTGAAAGGTCAAAACATCCTGGACTTCCCGATCTTCTTGACGCATTAATGCCATCGAAAGTAAAAGCTACAAACAACCTGTGAAAGGTCAAACGTCGGATCTCGGATTTATACGCAGCACCCATCAAAGAAAGCTCGACAAACAACCGGAAAGGTAAAGAATTTTATCTGTAATTGCCATGATAACACTTCATAAACAATTGATGGTTAAAAATCCGCTGGGCCACTACAGATTAACGCACCATCGCCGGTAATTCGCCGCATTATCACCATTTGTCTATCAACTGACTAGTTGTTAAGCTGACTATTGCCGCTAATGCCGCAAATATTCTGTATCCGGCTGAATCGATCAAACATCCGCTAATTGTCTATTCTGGCTGACATTCCCGCCAACCACTATTGTCGCTGGTTCGCTGACTATTTGCTGAATAACAATTATCGCCGCATTCGCTGGATCGCTTATGTCGCCGGCCATCCGCCACTATCGACGCTAGCCGCCACCGCTGACTATAACGGATTCATTTGATTTCCATACGAATCGCCATCGGTAAAACTCAATTAACAACCCAGATAGAAAACGCCAAGGACTCCCATTTCCATACGCAAATTATCGGTAAAAACTCGACTAACAACCCGTGATAGTCAAAACGTAACTTCCCACACCTTTACGTTAAGCCATCAAAAAACTCGACTAACAACCGGGATAGTCAAAACGTGGATTCCCCAATTCTTTTCCATTTAACGCCATCGGTAAAACTACAATAGAAAGGTCAAAAGGTCCTTGTGGACTTCGCCTTCTTCCATGATGTCATCGAAGCAAAATTCGACAAACAACCCAGAAAGGTCAAAGTCCTGTGGACTTCACTCTTTCCATACGGTCAACAATAATATTCCCAATAACCTAGAGGTCAAAACTTTGTAACTCCATGATAATGCCATCTGATAACACTCAAAACAACCTCGGAAAAAATCCTCAGATATATTCTAACATGTAAGTTAACGATTATCAATTATCAAGGAGAACTATCACCGGCATCTTTATTATCACCATTTTCGCTTTATCGCCACTAGAAATTCATAATTTGACTACTTATCGCCATTGCTGATTACCCCATCGAAAGAGCCAAAATGATTGCCGGTTACTACTAGAATCGCAGAATCTATATTACCACTCTTCGTGATCATCTCGCTGATTTCAGACGTTGGCGATCGCTGACTATCTTACGTAACCAATTTGTTTAAACTAGGCCGGTATCATTTCACTACTGCCGCTGCCATCGCTCCGACTACTGCCGCGGCTACTCACTATCGTTGCCGATATCTTGCTGGCCACTCATTACATCGCATCTTTCGCTGCTCTTCCGGTGGATCGCCGGAACACGGACGGTCGACGAGGTTTGAACTGGAACCACGACGATACTGGGTTTGATCGCCTTTAACCTGTGACGATCCGACGGGGACAGAACTGGACGGGTGTCGGAAAACCGGAATCCACGACGGTGGGTTCGGGACCGCCTAACCTGACGATCCGACGGGCCAAGAATCGGACGAGGTCAGAACCGGAACCACGACGCATCGCGGCCTTTGATCGCCTTCCCCTGGCCGGATCCGACGGCGGTCCGGAGAACTGGAACCACGATGACTAATGGCCTTGACGCCTAACCCGTGACGATCCTAATTAAGAATTCCGGGAGAAACCGGAGCTCGATGACGCATCATGGGTCTTGATCGCTTCCAACCTTCCGTCCGACTAGGTTATTACACCTTCGGGAGAAACCTGAGCCTGTCAGATGACTACTCGCCCTGATCACCTAACCCTACGAACTACGACGTCGAGAAACGAGTCGGTCGATGAACGCGGGTCTTGATCGCTTCAACCGGCCGTCCGAAGTTACACTTTCGGGAGAAATCGGAGCTCGCTGTATGAACGCTGTCTGATCGCTTCAACCCTACCGGTCCGACCAGATTACACCCCTTTCGTGGAGAAACTGGAGCCTGTCAGATGACTACCGTCTTGATCGCCTCCAATCCCTGGCCGGTCCGACTAGTTACCCCTTCGGGAGAAATCGGAGCTTGTCGTATGAACGCGGGTTCGATCGCTTCAACCCCTCGGTCCGACTAAAGGTTTACACCCTTTCGGGAGAAACTGGAGCCTTTGGGTGATGAACGCTGGTCTTGATCGCTTCAACCCTGGCCGGTCAATTAAAGAGTTTACACCCTTTCGGGAGAAATCGAGCCTGATGACACGTCTTGATCGCTTCCAATCCTGGCCGTCTGAATTAAATACCCCTTCGGGAGAAATCGGAGCCTTGTCAGATGACTACGGGTCTGATCGCTTCCAATCCCTGGCCGATCCGACTAGGTTTACACCCCTTTCGGGAGAAACTGAGCCTGTCGATGACTGTCTTGATCGCTTCCAATCCCTGGCCCCGACTAGGTTACACCCCTTCGGGAGAAACTGGAGCCTTGTCGATACGGTCTTGATCCCAACCCCTGGCCGTCCACTAAAGTTACCCCTTTCGGGGAGAAACTGAGCTCGTCAGATGAACGCGGGTCTTGATCGCTTCAACCCCTGGCCGTCCGACTAGGTTAGTTTACACCCCTTTCGGGAGAAATCGGAGCCTCCAGATGACTACGTCTTGATCGCTTCCAATCCTGGCCGGTCCGACTATTAGGTTTACACCCCTTTCGGGAGAAACCGAGCCTGTCAACGGGTCTTGATCGCTTCCAACCCCTGGCCGTCCGACTAGTTAATTTACACCCCTTTGGGAGAAACGGAGCCTTGTCAGATGAACGGTCTTGATCGCTTCCAACCCCCGGTCCGACTAGGTTACACCCCTTTCTGGAGAAACTGAGATGATGAACGCGGGTCTTGATCGCTTCCAACCCTGGCCGGTCCGACTAGTTTACACCCCTTCGGGAGAAACCTGAGCTTGATGATGACTACGGTCTTGATCGCCTCCAATCCCGGCCGGTCCGACTAGGTTACACCTTTCTGGGAGAAATCGGAGCCTTGTCGATGAACGCTGGTCTTGATCGCTTCAACCCTGGCCGGCCCGACTAGTTTACACCCCTTCGTGGAGAACCTGAGCTCTGTCAGATGACCGTAGGTCTGATCCTCGATCGCCACCAAAGGACTTTCACTCAAGAAGAAAGGGAGAGGGAAAGGTATGCCTTTCTCCTCACCTGGGGGTATTTATAGCCCTCACAAGGGTAAAAGGGTAAAAACCCTCAAAAACGAGATTAAATTCTTAAAACCCCAGTCAGTATAGCCATCTGCCCGCTGGCATACGGGCTACATGGCGTTGCTGGATATGCTACATGGCCATGATACATGGAAGGCTAAGGCTGCTGGAAGGCTACTGGAAGGCCATGTTACATGATGCCTGGCATACTGGTTAAGAAGAAGGCTCACAGAAGGTTGCTAAGCGGGCAAGAAGACCGGCTACATCCGCCGGCCTGGCCTGTCTGAATTCGGACCGCTGTCGACGACCAACGCCTCATTCAAGCGTTCGCCGACGCGACTCCGCTAACTGGCTGCTGTCAAGCGTTCGACTGGGCCAGCTCAGCTCCCACCGCTGCTCTCATGGCTGCTGCCGAATCAACTGGGTCTGCCCATCGGCTGCTTTGTAACCCCTACTGGCCATATGGGCTGGTCCGCCAAGACGCTCTGCCACCTGGGTGCTACGGACCCCAAAAAATGCCCAAAACTTCCGAGCATCCAAATAAATTCATAACCTCGTAATCTCATGCCAAAGACCGTAGATTTGCTTCCATAATCGTAATCTTGGATTTATATAAAAATTTGAAATATATTGGTCATGGTTGACGATATATTTTGGATGATTAAGACAATCTCATCCAAAAATAGGGGCAACGATATGGTGCTCAAAATACCGCTAATCAAAGTCCCAATCTTAATATCAAAAGTTTAATTGATTTCGAAGTCAAGACCGACGAGATTAAGCACTAAATATCTCGAATCTTTGGGATATCAATTACATCCCAAAATAGCTCTTAAATATAGAGTGTTTATAGTCAAATCGAAGGCCTCGACGATGGATCTAACGAGCCTAAGATCTCATAATCGACTTCATTTGGGCATCCAAATGCTCAAAATACATCAAATGATCAAGGAACCATTCTAAGCCGTCCATCAAGAGAGTGGCACGACTTTGCATAAATTATAGAACGCCTCCTCCCATCTATAAATATAACTTCATCCCTCACATGGGGAGAGGAAGAGGAGTCAAACAAGTGAAGAAGAGAGCCACCGCCAACTGCCGTCACCACCACCGCCACCACCGCCGCCGATCCTGCCATCAACTGCCCAAGCAAGGAAGAAGAGGAAGAATCCAAACAAGGAAGAAGAGGAAAAGCTCAAGAGGAGGAAGAAGAAGCTCAAGATCCTCCAAGCACACCCCCGCCGACGGCCATCAACCACCATCATCGCTAATTGTCCCCGCATCTCCACCTATTACCCAGAACTATTACAACGATCATTGTTACACTGTTGGCCCTCTCATATGTAATTCAGTAATCCTAATCGTGAAGACTTTGTACTCAAACATACATAGGAAGCTTTTACCAGCCCGTGATTTTTCCCCCTCTTTTGAGGTTTTCCACGCAAAAAATTCTGAAATTGCCTTTGCTCGCCATTACTCAAGGCTTTGACTAATCAATGAAGGCCAGAACTTTCACTCTATCACTGGTTTTCAAGACGCAACAAATTCTATAAAAAAATCCCATTAAAAAAATTAAAGGTATAATAAATATTGTATACACTATTAGAAAAAAAACTAGTACTGCATTAATTAAAAAAATGCATTCTTATTGGAACAGAATATGCTAACCCTAATTATTTTCCCATAAATGCCCCTACCAACTTTCCATAAATTCCAACCTCTCCTCTAGACGTTCCTTGTCAGCCCTCTGTCCAAATTACCACCCGAATCCGCATCAAAGAAAAACAAAATCACTAAAATGTGCCCCTCCGGCCGTCATCTCCACCGCAACGCCGCCGCTAAATCGACGGAAATCAGACCGGCCTTCGACGTCCTCGACGCCGACCATGACGGCCGAATCAGCCGCGACGATCTGCGCGCCTTCTTTTCCGGCTTTCCCACCGCTTCCGACGATGACATTGCTTCCATGATCTCCGCTGCCGACGCCAATCGCAGCGGCTTTGTCGAGTTCGAGGAATTCGATTGCGTCCTCCCCGTAGACGCCGGCGGCAGAGACGGGATCATGGAGGAGGCCTTCCGCTTGATGGATCGTGACGGTGACGGAAGGGTGGGGTTTGAAGACCTGAAGGCGCATTTGGTTTGGGCCGGAATGTCCGCAGGCGATGAGGATGTGCGCGAGATGATCCGTTCTGGCGGATGCGACGTATCTGCCGGCGTCGGATTTGGTGATCTTCTTCGGATCCTGGCCATTGATTACGACAAGAGTGCTTGCTGATGGGATTTGCGCTTGGCGGGTAAAATAATCTAACATTTATTTCGACCTTTCTCCGCTTGTACGAACTTGGGAATCTTGATGATGACGCTGACGATGTATCGAAGAGATGAAAAAGCTTTTTTTTTTCTTAATGGTGATTGAGATTAATGAACAGATTTAAAAAAAAAAAAAACTAATAATAATGAACGGCCTGTCTGAATTTTAAAATTGATTTATGTTACGGGATGAATTCCATCATCACATTGAATAAAATATAACAGAATACTTTAAACCTCAGAATAATATATATCAGAATAATAAAATAAAATATTTAGAATTACGAATAAGTAATTATCATAATTATAAAGTAAATAATTAACATTAGATAGTATTTAAATTTTATGCTAAGAAAACATTATTCAAGTTAAAGTATATGAGGGAGTGGACTTCTTTTGTATGAGTAATTTCAAGCGGTTAAAATTTGAACCATCAGTTAACAAATTCATAATTAATTATGAAATTCAAATTCAAAATTTTTAAAATAAAAAAAAGAAATTTTAAAACTCAAAATGTTCATGTCATTTTCATTAATTTATTTGGGATTTAACTTGTTATCTTGTGAATTGTATATTTTATTCATAATGTTCTACCTATATCACAAGTTGTGGTTTATATAATCGACAACCAATGGATATCTTTTCAGCCTTTCTTTTATCATATTATTTTTAATAGGTAGTTTATTTTTTCCATTTGATTTGACATTTATATGCAATAATTTTTTTTTTTTTGGCACTGCATCTGAAATAATGAATTACACTTCCTTTACAAATATGAAGATTGGTTCCATCCTTTATACACGAGATATATTTATTATTAAAAATTAGGCTAATGAATATATTAGTACGAGAATCAAGATCATAATACTTATTTTCAAGCTTCCTAACAATTTTAAAATAACCACATGCTCTTGCATTTTTTTTAATATTTTGCAAGGGAATATATCTCTGGTTAAATGCAAATCAAAATGTCACCATTTTTATATTTTCTAATAGAATTATTGTGGCTAACTTTATCAGTATATTTACGGGCTTTTGGAGCAATTTAGTTTTGTGTTTTTGTTTTGATTTTTATGTTATTTTTAAAAATATATTTATTTAGCATATTTTTTAAAGTATTTTTATTGTGTATTTTTAAAATAACTCACATTATTTTTAAAATACTTAAAATAATTTTTAAATATTTTGAGTATTTTAAAAAATAATTATCATCATCAAATATATTTTATTTCAAATTAAAATATAAACAAAGCAAATTTAAAATAAAAAAATTATCCCAAACAGTCCCTTAGTATTACTTTTTTTCATTTGCCCGTTACATCAGCATGAAAACTATAAAAAACTTTGGCAAATAAAAATATTGAATATTAAAATGCATGAAATGTAATGCCAACAACATCAAATGCTCATAAGGGTGAGCATACACCATTTAAATATCATTTTCTTAGTGATTTTGAAAATGAAGTTTTCATAATCAAACTCTAATATTGGTAATTACAAATCTCAATTTCCTAAAATCTCAGGAGACTTATTGACCATCTCAATTTGAGGGTGAAAAGTATAAGAAATTTTCAATTTTGTTGAAAAAAGCCCCCACCTTAATCTTCCAAAAAATATGGAATAAGTCTTACATCCATGTTAGAAGCTTTAGTAGATGGTAAGCTTTATAATTTCTCTCTTAAAAAAATCATTAGTAAATAAGATATATTATTCAAGTTTTCAAGATAAAAGAATGATCCTATAGATGGTAAGCTTGTTTGTTCTTTACTCTAGATATATGCTTTAAGATAAAAGAATAAACCTATAGAAAATAAACTCACTTAGTATGCCTATGATTTAAGTTCTCCCGAGTGTATATATATTAAGGCATGATAGTTTGAATTAGTATAAAATCTTTGTACAAAAGATAATGTCTCTAATACTTTAATTGAGAGCTCCTAAGAAGATTGTGGGGGATATCAGATTATAGTGGGGGATTCTTTTTTAATTTGTCAAAGAGGTGATTGAAGAAAGATAAAATCAACTACATAATTGAGAGCTCCTAAGAACCGCTATAGTTGATTTTTATCTTAAATGATATCAAAAATTTGTTAGCAAATTCGATACTTCTATTAATTGGTATAATAGAAGCATTAGATATATTATGGTCTTATTTCAGTTTGAAATAATTTGATTTTTGACTTTGAAATTACTAACCCATTTTTTAAAATTAACCATTTAAATGTTCTTAAATGATTGAAGTGTTCATCAATAGTGTTTGAGAAAACAAGAATATCATCAATATAGACTAAAATATATTTAAAATAATTTTTAAATATACTATTCATGATGTCAAATTCGTGTGCATTTTTAAACCAAAGGGCATTACGTTCCATTCGTAATGTCCAAAGGGTACCGTAAATGCTATTTTATATCGATCCGATTCTTTTATCTGGATTTGTCAATATCCTGATTTTAAATCAAATTTGAAAAATATTTTTGCATTATGCAATCTATTTAATAAATCCCTTTTATTGGGAATTGGATATCTGATCTATTTTAAAATTTTGTTTAACGGCTTGTAATTAATTGTGTCAGGTCTCTCTTTTTCATAATTCATAACATAGAATGCGGTACAACTCCAAGGGGAGTAGGATTGTTGAATTATTCTTTTCTTTAATAAGTCAGCAATCTCTTCCTTGCACAAATCTAGGTATTGCTCATTCATCTGACAAGGATGAGCCTTAGTGGGAATGTTACGTTCATTGAAATTATCAATGTATGGGAGATCCACTACATGAGTCTTTCTTTCCCGAGACTGTGTTGTCACCACGACTTCTTTTGGAGTTCTTGGTGGCAATTTTGAATTTTTTCTTTTATTTTTGGGGAAGAAATTTGTTGTTTAATAGTTAAAGTAGCAATTTCTTTTTGTAAATAATTGATATGCATAGACTTATTATTAAGCCTATTCATTTCATTTATAATAATTTCTTTAGGATTGGTGATAAAGCAGAATGTGATTTTTTTATTCCAAAGAAAATATTAAATTTCAGTATCATCAATTCTAGTGATAAGCATTATTTTAAGAAGAAAAGGAGTTCCCAAAATAATGTGTTGTCAAATTTTGACAAATAAAAAAACATTTGAATGCAAACATCATCTTGACACCATGATGATAATTTATACTTAATCAGAAGATTCACCACGCTTTTTAACCGGCTAATTTTTCAAAATATTTAGAAGGAATTATTCTTTCTTATATACAATTTAAATCTGCTCCACTATCAACTAGAGCAGTTAAATTTGGTAAAATAAATTCTTTATTTATAATTAATTTAATAGAATTATATCATTTCTGGTATATTGCCTTTTGAATATTTTGTAAGAAACTTGATTCTTTATTAGAATCGGCTTCTATATATTCAAATGAATTGTGCATCTTCTGATTAATTTCAAGATCTATTGACATTCATTCATTTCTTTCTCTCGCCTTTAATTTGAAACCTCTAATTTTAGTTTCTTTAATTCTTTTAGTTGATAAAGAAGTCAATTAAGATGATGAATTTGCCTCGGATTTTTCTTAAATACTCGATAAGGTATATAGGAGGCTTGTAATTAAATTTTTCTAATTTATCTTTCTTCTTATCATTAAGAAGATCTATATTTTATCAATGAATCAAATCATCTTCAACTTGTTAAAAGTTTAATTAATTGGTCCTTTTGCTCATGAGTGAGCGTATATAGAGCTGTCATATTTATTATATTTTTATAATAATCTATATGTTGACAGGACTTGCAACAGTTAGATTTATCAAATTTATCAGAATCTGATCAGGATGAAGATGAAATATGATCTTCTTCTGATTCCATTTCAGAATCAGAGGAGGTAAGCAGTATTTTCATCAGGGTTTGTTTTAACCATTCGTCAATCTGAAGTTCATTTAACTTCTTTTTGATAGTGCATCTGTTAGCGTAATGACCTGTACGGTCACACTTGTAATATTTTATTTCTCTTGTCTCTTTGATTTTAGAACCAGAGGGACGAGAGTTCCGGTGTTTGTGCGTGAATTTGTCGTGTTTTTTATGACGTGATTTTTCACGTTTAGGAAAAACAATCTTTTGTATTTTTCCCTTGTGTTTGGAAGATAAGGGACGTACCTGAGGGTCACAGTTGAATTGCTCACAGAATTCGCCAAGATGTTTTTGCTCAAGTAAACGTTCTCTTTTCATTTGATCTTTTAATTTAAGATCAGAGCAGATTGCTAAACCAGTTTTAATACATGCAGAAATAAGGTTTCCATATGTAAGGGTTTCATATGGGATGGTTCCATCGTATAGACGAAGAAAAACCTTAACCTTTACAGCAAATAGATTGGGAAGACCTTCAATGAATTTTTGTTTCCAGTGAAGACTATCAACATCATAAAGTGTCATGACGCGTGTTAGAAAAATATCCTTGTACCATCTAAAATGGGTTAAGGATGGACATCTTAATTTTTGGAGTAAGGATCTTATTTTTTCTCCTTGATCTCCAATGGATCCAGCAAAGTGATCTACAATCGTTTGAATAAGATTATAGATCGCATTTTCATTTGGTGTTTGTTGTTCCTTTGGAAGATTCTTAGTGTTCAAATCGATTTCACTAAGAAGGTCTTCTTTTTGCTGAACAGAAAGAAAATTATCCCATTAACCCTTTAGAGTTCCAGAAAACCTGAAATAATGGCTCGAACAATAATGTGGGGTTTTGCTACTACTTGATATCTAGATTGAACAACAGTGGCAAACATAAGCATACGATGAAGAGTGTGGATAATCTGATGTTCAGAAAATCCATCGATATTCCATTCATAAAGAGAACTTCCATCATAGGAATTTCTCACGAAATGGCTATCCTCTTCGAATAATAAATCTGGAGGAGTAGGCTTTTTGTAATAGTATTTTTCCAGATTTTTTTTAGGATAAGAAATCTTCTGGATATCTTGAGGAGGAGGATGTGGATCTTGAAGTTCATGAAAAAGGGCATCAATTTCATATTGGTTTGATTATCAGATTCGGCTGAGGATTCATTTGAATCTTCTTCCGACTGGATGATATCCTCAAGAGCTCCGACATATTTGTCTTTTAAATTTAGAATCAAATTCTGAATGTCTTTAGAAGAAGGTCCAAACTTAAGAGAAAGTTTAGGAGGTGGTTGAATGAAAGGTCTAATAATAGAATTTGAACTGGTAGGGGCATTTTCTGAAGCTCTACTAATTTCGGGACCCTTTTATTTAAGTACCTGATCAATTTTAGATTCTAAGCTAAAAAGAGGATCAACAATAATTTGAAGTATACTATTACTATAATTAAGTTGTTTAATTATAGTAATGAATTCTTTTAGAATTTACAGATCAAAATTGATTTTTCTGAACGCAGCTAATTCTAAAGGTTTATCATCCACCATTTTGGCAATGGATGGAGGATAACATGCTTCAATTATTTTTCCTTGCTCTGTTTGCCATTTTTTGGTTGATAAGACGACAATTTGAGGGATTGAGCATATTGATTGTAGAACCAGACAACAAAAGCAATAGTTGCTTTGTTCTGGCTATTTATTTTTCTCATATTTTCGAAATATAGCTTTAATATCTCGAAATGTTGTTCGATAGAAGTAAAACTTCTATACAAAATACGGAAGTTGTCGTATTTTGATTAGTGATACTCCTTTAGTACACTCTCTAGTAACTTTAGGTTTCATTAAGACTAAAGTTCATTTCAGATGGAATGAGAGATTGATTTTCTCTCACTAGATGATAGATATGATTTTTTTTTAGGCGAAGGACCTCGACCGATGATTCAGGAGTTTGGGAACCATCCGATCTGGACTTCACTGAGGTTTTAGAAGGGATAGAAATCCTGGAAAGTGTAATAGATCGACGAGAGTTGAATCTGACTTCAACATCGCCATCAACCATTTGAATTATCTGATCTATATCTTGATTGATGGAAGTCTTGGTGTGACCGCAGATAGTATGGTCCATGATTCTGGAAATACCACCTCATTCCATTTAATCACTCTGTTAGTAGCAATATGGGATGCTAACAGATTTGTCTCAATCAGAGTAGTTCGTTCGGCTGGTTGGACAGCTTTCTGAGCTCTAGGATTTAGAGTATTTAAAACTCAAAAATGGAATCTGAAAATTAAAGCAATGGTTTCAGAACTGGGAGAAAATCATAACCATAAAGCTGTAAAGGTAGTTTTAAAGATTCAAAAAGGTTTATATCAGAAAGAGATAAACTTAAATTGGGAAATGTGTTGAAGTAAACTGGCCCGTGGCAGAGGCTAGTCTCCACAATACTCATAAGAGATTGTGCCCAATGAAGGCATCTGTCATCTCTTAGACTGGCTAATATAGAAGTATTTAATCCTTTGAAGGTTAAGGGCTTAAATGCTTTCTGTATCATTCTAATATGGATATACTTGAAGTCTTACATATATTTATGCAGATATTCATGAGTTAATAGATAAATGGTTTTGTCCATTTGATCTACAGTAATGGTTTGTTCTAAAGTTTTCACCGAAGATTTTCCCTTAAAATCAAAAGTTCCAAATTGATAAATGATAGTTTTATCAATTTTGGAAAAAGACCATCTGTTCAGGTCTTCTTCATTCAAGGGGAACTCTGTTATTTCAGAGTTCTTAATTAAATTATTATTCCTTCTAATCGTTAGATTAGAAGTTACATCTGAGGAAGACGAAGATTCCATAGAGAGGGGAGGAGAGAGGAAGATGATGAAAAGAGGTAGTCTTCAATTGAACACAAAATAAGGATTAAACAAACTTAGTAACTTCCACCCGAACAGTATTCCACAGAGTCAACAAAAATAGGACAACCCATTTCTGTAGGGATTTACGGTCATTTGCGACGAAGACGGAATACAGTCATGGGAAGTTAGAACAAAGTAGAGGTTAATCCAGAGTAGGTGAACAAAGGAAGAAAACTCCTCCCCCCCACAGTTCACCAGGATATATAAAACACTTATTTATTAAAACTTAAGAAGAACTTACACGATGACAGTAAGCAGGAAGCAGGAAGAACAAATGAGATTATAGAGGAGAATAAAAGAGAAGAGGAGAAGAGAAAACTGAGCACACCGAATACAAAGGCAGAGCCTCCTTATATAGAAGTGGAGGTAAAGGAGAAACTTTGCTTAGAAGCTAAGCAAAGGTACAATTATTAGACAGAATTATTTCTGCCAAAGTGGGTACAATAATGTAACAACTTTCTAGGTGAAAAGTTGCATTATTTCGTCTGATGGGAATTCCTTTCCAGCTGTAAAGTTGATTCTCTTCTGGTAGAGATAATGCCATCCGCTTTTGAGCTGTAAAGTAAAGCGGGTCTGGTGGAGATAATAATGCTTTTCTTTTGCGCTGTAAAGGCAAAGTGAAAGCAATAATTTATGAAGTTTGGAATCCATTAATTTTCTCCGGATTCCACGCCGACGAAGACTCACCACCACCGATGGGATAGATGATTAAACACCTTGGTGAGTTGATTCTTGTAAATTTTCTTGAGGCGTTCCTTATGCTGAACTTCGTTCTCATGAGGGTAACGTCTTTTAATACTCTGAAGTACATCATCAATAGATAACTCAAAATCAGTGGTTTTGAGGAACTGTTAGTTCAGAATAAGCTTTGATGATAGCTTTGATTTGCTTGAGCTTATCCTCAATGCTAATTGAATTCCACCATTTTAAAAGAAACTGTCTTTGAAGGACCAGTTGATTAAAAGAGTATTTTCCAAGAATAACATTCCAGCTCCAAATTCATGGGATTTGGCAGTCTGTAAAGAAGTAGACGAGATTTTTCCCTTGGATTATCTTCCTGGGATTAATAGCCCTCATTTTGGGGGCAGCTTCTATCCATTCATTGAAGACTTCTTTGATTGGATCCGGAAGAATATTTAATTCTACTCCAAAATAGTTTCACCATCTGAAGAACCATACTGGAAGTTCTCTGTTGATAATATCTTTGTTCATTATGAACATCCATGAATGCCTTCGCTTTCATTGAGAAGGCTTTCATCACTTGAACAGCACCAATAATTTACGCCAATTTTATACTGTAAATTAGTGGAGGATAAAAGTACATTTTTTTTCTTGGAATGGAGTCAGACCCCATTCACTTTGATGAAATATTTTTGTATAACACATTTGTTATAAATAGTATTGCCGATCACATACGGTTAATCTCAACACACTTTAAAGATTAAGATTTTTCATAATTTTTCTTGAGAGATTAGATTCAAATGAGAAAAGATTGTTTCCCAAATATCTTTCAAATAAGACCCAGATTCATTGAATAATTAGAGGATTAATTTCAATAATATTCTATTTTATTTCTTTAGAAAGAAAGCAGTTCTGCAAACACATCTTTTAGGATGGTGTTTTTTTAGAGATTTCACCCTTTTCAACGTTGAAGAGGAAGTACCATAAAGATAAGTTTTCAAATCAATCATGCCAATTGTTGAATTGAGGATCTTTGCCATTAGACGCCACCGACCTCCTAAGAGTTGCCTCCTCGATTAAGAGGATGCATCCTTCCATGTGGAGTGATCCACCCCTGATCGTCCTTGCAAGAATTCACGGGTTAGAAAATCAGGAAGAGAATTTTCATTACCTTTAATGAATTCAATGTCGAAATCGAAGACAGAGAGCTGTGATTGCCATGATGCAAAAATTTGTTTTGAAACTAAATTTTTAACATCTTGTTCAATGATGTATTCTGAAAGAAAAGAAAATCGATTAAGTAAATCATCTTGGAATTTTGAGATGCACTTAATCACAAAAAGCATTTCTTTTTTGATAATGGAATACTTTTGTTGAGTAGAATTCCATCTACCAGAAACAAAGCGAACTAATTCTTCTTTAGAATTCTTTTGCAGCTTTAGGATACCTCCATATTTCTTATCAGGCATCGCCAATAATTTTGAAACTAGTGAGGTCCGCAAGATTAAGAGGAAGATTTTGAACCCTTTCTCGTAATTTTGCATCGCCATGGTATGAGTATCACCATGGTGGGGATTCTTTTAATCTCAAAGAGTGCATCGAAGATTGTGATAAAATCACATACATAATTGAGAGCTCTAAGAACCGTGGTTTTATCTAAAATGGTATCGGAAATTTGTTAAGAAATTGATACTTATTAATTGGTATAATAGAAGCATTAGATATATTATGGCCTAAAAATCTTATTTCAGTTTAAAATAATTTGATTTTTGGTTATGAAATTACTAACCCATTGTTTAAAATTAACCATTTAAATGTTCTTAATTGATTGAAGTGTTCGTCAATAGTATTTGAGAACACAAGAACATCATCAATATAGACTAAAATATATTTAAAATAATCTTTAAATATATTATTCATGATATGCTGAAATTCAGAAGGTGCATTTTTTAAACCAAAGGGCATTACGTTCCATTCATAATGTCCAAAGGGTACCGTAAATATTGTTTTATAGCGATCTGATTTTTTTATCTGGATCTGCTAATATCTTGAATTTAAATCAAAATTGAAAAATATTTTTGCATTATGCAATCTATTTAATAAATCCCTTTTATTGGGAATTGGGTATGTGATCCATTTTAAAATTTTATTTAACGGCTTGTAATTAATTACAAGTCGTGATCTCTCTTTTCTTTTCTGCCGAATTCATAACAGAGAATGCGGTACAACTCCAAGGGGAGTAGGATTGTCGAATTATTCTTTTCTTTAATAAGTCAGCAATCTCTTCCTTGCACAAAGCAAGGTATTGCTCGTTCATCTGACAAGGACAAGCCTTTGGGAATGAATGCTCATTAAAAATTATCAATATCAGAGATCCAATGCATGAGTCTTTCTTTCTTTAAGAAAGTTGTCACCACAGACTTCTTTTTGGAGTTCTTGGTGGCAATTTTGAATTTTTTTCTTTTATTTTTGGGAAAGAAATTTACTGTTTAATAGTTAAAGTAGCAATTTCTTCTTGTAAATAATTGATATGCATAGACTTATTATTAAGCCTATTCATTTCATTTATGATAATTTTTTTAGGATTGGTGATAAAGTGGAATGTGATTTCTTTATTCCAAAGAAAACACTGAATTTCAGTATCATCAATTCTAGTGAAAGACATTATTTTAAGAATAAAAGGAGTTCCCAAAATAATGTGTTGTGTCAAATTTTTGACTAAAATAAAAGGCATTTGAATGCAAACATCATCTTGACACATGACCACAGATGATAATTTATACTTAATCTATAAAGATTCACCGTCGGCTGCCTTTAACCGCTGGCTAGTTTTTTCAAAATATTTAGAAAGAATTATTCCTTCTTGTATTTTTAAATCGCTCCACTATCAACCTGAGGCTTAAATTTGATAAAATAAAATCTTTATTTATAATTAATTTAATAGAAATATACCATTTTTGGTATATTGTCTTTTGAATAATTTGTAAGAAACTTGATTCTTGATTAGAATCGGCTTCTATATTTTCAAATGAATTGTGCGTCTTCTAATTAATTTCAAGATCCATTAGACGACCATTCATTTGCTCTTGCCCAACTTTAATTTGTTGAACCTCTAATTTTAGTTTCTTTAATTCGCCTTTATAAAGTCAATTAGAAGATGATGAACTTGCCTCAGATTTTTTTCTTAAATACTTCTGATAAGGAGTATATAGGAGGCTTGCAATTAAAATTTTCTAATTTATCTTTCTCCTTATCATTAAGAAGATCTATAATTTTATCACGAGTTGAATCATCTTTAAACTTGTGCTAAAAGTTTAATTAATTGGTCCTTTTGCTCGTGAGTGAGCGTATATAGACCTGTCATATTTATTATATTTTTATAATAATCTATCTGAGAGACAAATTAGATTTATCGATTTTTTAACTGATGAGAATGAAGACTTCTTCTTCTTATTCCATTTCAGAATCAGAGGAGGTAAGCAGTATTTTCATCAGGGTTTGTTTTAACCCTTTGTCAATCTGAAGTTCATTTTACTTCTTTTTGATAGTGCATCTGTTCGTGTAATAACCTGTACGGACACACTTGTAACATTTTATTTCTCATCTCTTTGGTTTTAGAACCAGAGGGACGAGAGTTCCTTTGTTTATGTGTGAATTTGTCGTGTTTTTTATGACGTGATTTTTCACGTTTAGGAAAAATAGTCTTTTGTATTTTTCCCTTGTGTTTGGAAGATAAAGGACGTACCTGAGGGTCACAGTTAAATTGCTCACAGAATTCGCCAAGCTATTTTCGCTCAAGTAGACGTTCTCTTTTCATTTGATCTTTTAATTTAAGATCAGAGCATATTGCTAAACCAGTTTTAATACATGCAGAAATAAGGTTTCCATATGTAAGGGTTTCATATGGCATGGTTCCATCGATGAGCGAGAAACCTTAACCTTTTCAAAGATAGATTGGGAAGGCCTTCAATGAATTTTTGTTTCAGTGAAGACTATCGACATTATAAAGTGTCATGCTTAGAAAAATATCCTTGTACCATCTAAAATGGGTTAAGGATGGACATCTTAATTTTTGGAGTAAGGATCTTGTTTTTTCTCCTTGATCTCTAATGGATCCAGCAAAGTGATCTACAATCGTTTGAATAAGATTATAGACCGCATTTTCATTTGGTGTTTGTTGTTCCTTTGGAAGATTCTTAGTGTTCAAATCGATTTCACTAAGAAGGTCTTTTTTTTGCTGAACAGAAAGAAAATTATCCCACCAACCCTTTAGAGTTCCAGAAAAACCTGAAATAATGGCTCGAGCAACAATGTGGGTTTTGCTACTGCTTGATATCTAGATTGAACAACAGTGGCAAACATAAGCATACGATGAAGAGTGTGGATAATCTGATGTTCAGAAAATCCATCGATATTCCATTCATAAAGAGAACTTCTATCATAGAAATTTCCCACGAAATGGGTATCCTCTTCGAATAATAAATCTGGAGGAGTAAGCTTTTGTAATAGTATTTTTTCAGATTTTTCTTAGGATAAGAAATCTTCTGGATATCTTAAGGAGGAGGATGTGGATCTTGAAGTTCATAAAAAAGGGCATGAATTTCATCGATATTGGTTTGATTATCGATTAATCGAGGATTCATTTGAATCTTCTTCCGACTAGCTGATATCCTCAAGAGCTCTGACATACTTGTCTTTTAAATTTAGAATCAAATTCTGAATGTCTTCAGAAGAAAGTCCAAACTTAAGAGGAAGTTTAGGAGGTGGTTGAATAAAAAGTCTAATAATAGAATTTGAACTGGTAGGGGCTTTTTCTGAAGCTCTACTAATTTTGGGACCCTTTTGTTTAAGCACCTGATCAATTTTAGATTCTAAGCTAAAAAGGTGATCAACATTAATTTGAAGTATACTATTACTATAATTAAGTTTAATTATAGTAATAAATTCTTTTAGAATTTGCAGATCAGAATTGATTTTTTCGAACACAGCTAATTCTAAAGGTTTATCATCCACCATTTTGGCAATGGATGGAGGATAACATGCTTCAATTATTTTTCCTTACTATGTTTGTCATTTTTTGGTTGATAAAACGGTAATTTGAGCAAATTGAGCATATTGATTGCAGAACTAGACAACAAAAGGAATACTTGCCTTGCTCTGGCTATTTCTTTTTTCTCATATTTTCGAAATATAGCTCTGATATCTCGAAACGTTGTTCGATAGAAGTAAAACTTCTATAGTAAGTATGGAAGTTATCGTATTTTGATTGATGATACTCCTTTAGTACCACTTCTCTAGTCTTAGAACCTGATTTGTAGCTCATCAAGACTAAAGTTCATTTCAGGAGTGAGAGATTGATTTTCTCTCACTGGATGATAGATATGATTTCTGTTTAGGCGAAGGTCCTCGATCGATGGTTCAGGAGTTTGGGAACCATCCGATCTGGACTTCACTGAGGTTTCAGAAGGGATAGAAACCCTAGGAAGTGTAATAGATCGACGAGGGATGAATCTAACTTCAATATCGCCATCAGCCATTTGAATTATCTGATATATATCTTGATTGTTGGAAGGTCTTGGTGTGACCGCAGATGGTATGGTCCATGATTCTGGAAATATCACCCCATTCCATTTAATCACTCTGTTAGTAGCAATATGGGATGCTAATAGATTTGTCTCAATCAGAGTAGTTCGTTCGGCTGGTTGGACAACTTTCTGAACTCTAGGATTTAGAGTATTTAAAACTCGAAAATGGATTCTAAAAATTGAAGCAATGGTTTCAGAACCTGGGAGAAAATCATAACCATAAAGCTGTAAATGTAGTTTTAAAGATTCAAAAAAGTTTATATCAGAAAGAGATAAACTTAAATTGGAAAAGGTGTTGAAGTAAACTGGCCCGTGGCAGAGGCTAGTCTCCACAACACTCATAAGAGATTGTGCCCAATGAAGGCATCTGATGTAATAACCGGAAAAAAAAAATAATACTAGCACCAAGGAAAGAAAAGAATAATGGGGAGGAGGTTTTCCCAAAACACGCTGAGAAGGGAAAGGAGAGGAAGAGAAGACTCTACCTGCGCAGGTGTCTTACTGCGGCCGACGAAGGGAAGGAGAATAAGAAGATTTCAAACCTGCGGTGTCATTGGCCTAGGAGAAAGAGGAGCCATGACCAAGAAAGGAGAAGAGAGCCTTTGCAAAGCGGCCGATGCTCAAAGAAGAATCGAGAGGAAGAAAGGCGAGCATCATACGGAGGAAGAAGGGAGGGAGAGTCAAGGCTTATGACTTAGGCAAAAAAAATCGAGAATATACAGGTAAGTAAATGATTTATTTAGTTATATGTTTAATTAGAAATTCTGATTTTAATGTTATTAACTTTGATTTAGTGTTATTTCAAGTTTAATTTAGGGTTTAAAAATTTTAATTTAGGGTTTATCAATTTTCAGCAATAAGTTAATTTAGGAATAAGTAATATGAGTTAGATGCAATTACAAATATTAATTTTAAGATCATTTCAAGAATTAATTTAAGAAAAAATAAGAAAAGGGGAGTATAAAATTTAGGGAGAATCTATGAGGGAAATGCATTTTATATTATGAAGGAAAGGTATTTATATTATCGTTAATTAAATTAGAATTATTTAAGGGGGTATGTTAATCAATTAATGCAATATATAAAATCTTTAACACTTAATATTTTTATGTTATAGGAATTTCAATTAAGAAATGAAGCGTTAAATGAAAGGAGGTTCAAGAGAAAACTGTAAGTTAATGTGGGTAATTATGTTCTTACATTTATAATAAAAATATCTTAATTTCTTATGATGAAATGCATATTCATATGATTATGATTTTTTCATGTACTGCAAGTTGTAATGATTTTTCCTGTTTTTTTATTAAACTATGATGTAGCTTACTATTTCTTCATGTTGGATAATAACCTGAATGCTAGATCATATTGCCACGTTATCATTTTATAAAGTTCACTGATTTATTGTTAATCATGAATTAATGTCCATAGTGGTATAATTGTATGAATGTGTATGTTGAAATTTTTTTCCCCTTATGTAGGACAATGTACTGCAAAAATGATTCAAAAGGGCCAATGAAATTGACAAATAATTCAAAAGGGTCAAAAAATAAATGATAATAGATACTTGTTCTTTGAATGAGTATTTTGACGGTGACTCTTGGAAGGATGATAAAAGTAAAAAATAAAAGTTTATATGATAAATATTTATGTATACCACCCCATATACTTGATAAATGTTTATATATCGACCTCATATGCTCTTGATAAATGTTTATGTATACCTACCTCCCAGTTTGATTGTTTGAGCTGATTTCTTTTATGTACATGTGACAATAAAAATTGGCTTGCATACTAGTTCTTTCTTCTTGTTTACTATAGTATAATAGCATAATTGACCCACTGAATTATATTCATTTGTTAGTTGCTTAATCTTTTTCAAGTAATTCTACTAATTAAATGGTTGATAGAAGGGAAAGTCATGTTTACCGAGAGGACTTGTGAGATAGTATAAATGTAGTGTTTAAAGTGTGTTTTCTCCTGAACTTTGTTAGAATATTTAAGTATAGACAAATTGTATAATTATTTGTGGTTTGTAGTGGCTCCTTGATGATCGGAGATTGGAGATTTTATTTATGATTGGAAATGTTAAGAAATATTTTATTTTATCCGTCTCAATCGCCTGCTCTTGGTATTCAAGCTCTGGTCTTGACAAGAGTGGTATCAGAGCGAGATTTTCATGTGATTATATTTAGGGATATAAGTATGATCATAATCAAAGAGCTATTAGGAAGATGATAAATTTTATGAAGAGATTTAATGTGATTTTAGGAATGGATTGACTATCTAAACATTATGCTATTATAGATTGTTGTAAAAAGATAATCAAATTCAATATTCCTGAAAAAGAAGAATTCAAATTCGTGGGGCATAAAATAGTATTAACTATGATGGTGTCTTGCTTAAAAATTCAAAAGATGCTAGCAAAAAGCTATGAAGGGTTTCTTGCTCAAATTATCGATATTACTAAAGAAGTAAAGAAGATAGATGATGTACCAGTAGTAAAAGAGTATCCAGAATTCTTTCTAGATGATTTACCAGGTTTACCTCCAGTCAGAGAGATAGATTTCTCTAATTATTTAATTCAATGTGCAAAACTTGTAGCAAAAGTATCATATAGAATGACGGTTAAAGAATTACAAGAGTTGAAGAATCAGCTACAAGAATTGTTAGAGAAGGGATTTATCAGGCCTAACACATCTCCTTGGGAGCTCCTGTATTATTTGTGAAGAAGAAAGATGGGAGCTTAAGGCTATGCATCGATTATATAGAGCTTAATAAACTCACATTGAAGAATAAATATCCCTTGCCAAGAATTGATGATCTCTTTGACCAACCAAGGAGCCGATTTTCAAAGATTGATTTAAGATCAGGTTATCATCAGTTGAGAATCAAAGAAAAAGATATACCAAAGATTGCATTCAATACAAGGTATGAGCACTATGAGTTTGTGGTGATACCTTTTAAAGAAATGCTCTACGTATTTATGGATCTCATGAATAGAATCTTTAAACTATTTTAGATTCATTTGTGATTGTATTCATAGATGATATTCTAATTTATTCAGAGATGAAGCAGCTCATGAAAACCATCTTCACATTATTTTGCAAGCTCTAAAAGGAAATGAATTATATGCAAAAAATTTAAAGTGTGAATTTTGGTTAAATATCATCATATATCATATTCTTGGGGAACATGATTAGTAGTGAAGGAGTTTCAGTAGATCAGAGTAAAGACAGAGCAATAACTGAATGGCTCGAAAATCACATAGAAGTCGGTTTCTTAGGATTGAGATATTACAGTGAGATTCGTTGAAGGGTTTTCTGCATTGCCATGCCACTATCAAGGCTAACTCAGAAAGCAGTCAAATTTGAATGGTCATATCAGTGTGAAGAGGTTTTTCAAAAATTGAAGAATTATTTAATTACTGCACCAGTATTAACTATTCCATCAGGGATAGAAGGATTTCAAATTTATAGTGATTTGCATCATTAAGAGGCTTGGGATGTGTACTTATGCAGAATGGAAGAGTGATTGCTTATGCTTCAAGGCAATTGAAAAATCATGAAAAAAGTTATCCAACCCATGATTTAGAGCTAGCAGCAGTGGTATTTGCATTAAAAATTTGGAGACATTATCTATATAGAGTAAGGTGTGAAATTTTCACTAATCCTCAAAGCTTGAAATATATCTTTACTCAGAAGGAGCTAAATTTAAGGCAAAGGATATGGTTGGAACTCATTAAAGATTATGATTTAAATATTCAATATCATCTAGGGAAGGCAAACGTAGTTGTTAATGCTTTAAGTAGAAAAATATTTGGCAGTATTTATTAGTTGATCTCTCAACAGGAGGAATTGATTAAAGATTTAGAAAAATTAGAAATTTCAATTATTAAATCTACAGATGATCATATTTTATTGTTAAATCAAATGGCTATACAATCAAATTTGAAAGGCAAAATATGAGATGCTCAACCTCAAGATGATGATTTTCAAAAAATTTTAGATTTGGTAAAAGTAGGTCTTATAGAAGACTTTGAAATCGATGAAGAGGGGAAGTATCATGGAAGGATTTGCATTCCAGATGTTGGAGATTTGAGGAAAGATATCTTACATGAAGCACATCATTCTAATTATACAATTCATCCAGCTAGTAGCAAAATGTATCAAGATCTTAAAGAAATATTTTGGTAGCCAGGAATGAAAAGAAGTATAGCTGAATTTATTTATAAATGTCAATCATGTCGATTAAAGTTAACATCGGCCAAATGGACTTTTACAGCCCTTACCGATACCTGAGTGAAAATGGGATGATATTGCTATGGATTTTGTTGTTGGCTTACCTAGATCCAGAAAAGGATGCGACATTATTTAGGTTATTATTGATAGGTTGACTAAATCTACACACTTTATATCTATCAAACAATCTGATGCTGTTGAAAAGCTAGCAAGGAAATATGTTGATGAAATTATGAAGTTATATGGTGTGCTAAAATCTATAGTGTCTGATCGGGATGGCCAATTTATATCTAGATTGTGAAAAAAAATTCAAGAAGCTTTAGGTACGAAGCTTACTTTTAGCACTACATTTCATCCTCAAACCGATAGCCAGTCAGAAAGAACAATTCAAACACTTGAAGATTTGGTTTGACTTTGTATCCTTGATTTTGGAGAAAATTGGGAAATTCATTTGCCTTTGATTGAGTTTGCTTACAACAATAGCTTTCAAGCAAGTATTGGTATGGCTCCCTATGAAGCATTGTATAGAAGGAAATGCAGAACACCGCTTTGTTGGGTGGAGACAGGTGAAAGAAAAATCATTGGTGCGGATGTAGTAGATGAAGCTAAAGATCGATTGATCCATGATAGATTAAAAGTCGCTCAAGATAAAGTGAGAAAATAGTATGATGCTAAATATCGACCAGTAGAGTTTGAAGTGGGAGAATTTGTATTTCTTAAAATCAGCCCCATGAAAGGTATAAAATAATTTGACAAAGTTGAAAAGTTGAGCCCACGCTATATTGGTCCATATGAAATCTTAGAAAGAATTGGAAAAGTGGCTTATAGACTGACTTTACCTTTTCACATGCAAGGATTGCACAATGTGTTTCATATTTCTCTTCTGCGAAAATATATTATTAATGAAGCCAACAAGATTATTGCTGATCTTATTGATATTCAACCTGATCTCACATTTGTGGATGAGCCAGAAAGAATTATAGATTATAATGTCAAGCATCTCAAGATTAGGGAAATTTCATTTGTCCGTGTACTGTGGAAACATGGATCAGATCGAGAAGCTACATTGGAGAAGGAATCTGAAATGTGAGAACTATATCCTCAATTGTTTAATTAAAGGTATATTCATTTTTATTAATGTCATTTAATTTCGAGGACGAAATTTTTATGAAAGGGAGAGATTGTAATAACCGAAAAAAAAATGCAACCGCCGCGGAGGTTAGCCATGGAAGGAAAGAAAAGAATATGAGGGGGAGTCAGTTTTCCCAAAACACGCGAGAGAAGGGAAAGGAGAGGAAGAGAAGACTCTATCTTGATGCGGTGTTCTAGCGATGACCGAGGAAGGAGAAGAAGAAGATTTCAAATCTTGTCGTCGCCTAGGAAGAAAGAGGAGCACCACCAATCGAGAGAGAAGAAGAGAGCCTTTAATGCAACGGCCGAGCCAAGCATTCGGAAGAAGTCATGGGAGGAAGAAAGGCGCTGAGGAGGAAGAAGGGAGGGAGAGTCGAAGGCTTGTGTGACTTAGGGCAAAAAAAAAGTCGAGAATATACAGGGTAAGTAAATGATTTATTTAGTTATATATTTAATTAGAAATTCTGATTTTAATGTTATTAACTTTGATTTAGTGCTATTTCAAGTTTAATTTAGGGTTTAAAAATTTTAATTTAGGGTTTATCAATTTTCAGCAATAAGTTAATTTAGGAATAAGTAATATGAGTTAGATGCAATTACAAATATTAATTTTAAGATCATTTCAAGAATTAATTTAAGAAAAAAATAAGAAAAGGGGAGTATAAAATTTAGGAGAACCTATAAGGGAAATGCATTTTATATTATGAAGGAAAAGTATTTATATTATCGTTAATTAGATTAGAATCATTTAAGGGGGTATGTTAATCAATTAATGCAATATATAAAATTTTTAACACTTAATATTTTTATGTTATAGGAATTTCAATTAAGAAAGGAAGCGTTAAATGAAAGGAGGTTCAAGAGAAAACTGCAAGTTAATGTGGATAATTATGTTCTTACATTTATAGTAAAAATATCTTAATTTCTTATAATAAAATGCATGTTCATATGATTATGACTTTTTCATGTACTACAAGTTGTAATGATTTTTCCTGTTTCTTTCTTAAACTATGATGTAGCTTACTATTTCTTCATGTTGGATAATAACCTGAATGCTAGATCATATTGCCACGTTATCATTTTATAAAGTTCACTGATTTATTGTTAATCATGAATTAATGTCCATAGTGGTATAATTATATGCTATGAATGTGTATGTTAAAATTGGAGTTCACCCCCTTATGGTACTGGCTGGGGGACGTAATGTACCTGTGCACAAAATAATTCAGGGCAAAAATGAAATGACAAATGGTAATAGATACTTGTTCTTTGAATGAGTATTTCACTCTTGGAAGGATGATAAAAGTAAAAGTAAAAGTTTATATGATAAATGTTTATGTATACCAACCCCTATATGCTACCGAGCAACAAGC